>JAYESA010000009.1:36617201-36916110 GCA_036927795.1 Iris macrosiphon | reverse complement strand
CCCCATGTACTCCTAATTAATTTTAGAACACAGCTTGCATTTTATTGCTAATTAAATTGAGGATACCATTTTGACTGATTTCATAAATCCCGATTAAATCCCAGTACCCTGCTAATTGAGCCTATACCAAACATACAACGCCCCCTCACTCTACAAAACGCCAAACACCGAATCGTCCACCAAATTTTCATCATTTTATGCATCTGTGCAAATACCCAAAATTTAAGGGGGCAAATTTGCAAATTTGCACTAGGTGTCAATACCTCATTGGTTCAAACCAATGGAGAAGCCCTAATAAATGACTAAGTTAACCCAACCCTTTCCTTTAATGAATGAATTTCCTCATGTCAGATCTGAGCCACCCATTCAAAATGGGGCTCATCATCACCATTCATTTCCCTCACACCTATCCCTATTTAATGTCCTATCACCAAGCCTTAATCCCCAAAAATCTAGGAAAGCACACCTCTTCACAAGCCCCCCACACTCAACCGTAGCCTCCTCCCTCATTCTAAATTTTCCTTTTCTCTTCTTCTTTTTCTTCTTCTTCTTCTTCTTCTTCTTCTTCTTCTTCTTCCTTTTTCTTCCTCTCCTTGTTTTGAATTTTACCAAGGGGGGAAATACACCACCACCATCTCACTTCCTCAGCCCGACCCGGCACCCGGCCGACTCCGGTCACAGTCCCCGATCTCCGGCCTCCGTCCGCTGTTTCTGCTCCGGCGAACACCCGCTGCATCAGCCGACCTCCTCGCCGGAGCCGACACCCGGTCCTCCAAGCTCCTCCCGCCGAGTCCACATTGCTCCCCCTCATCCCTGCATTAACCCCCGACCCCGGCGCTGTACTCCGACTCTGGCACCAACTCCGACCCGAGCTCCTCCCGGCCTTCTCCAGCATCTCTCCGGCCAACTCTCCCTCGAAGCCCCGCTGCATCTCCCCCATCGACGAACACCACTGTTCTACAACTCCTCCCCCCTCATCAGAGCATCACCCCGCAACTCCGGCGCGGCCCTCCATCAGCCGCCGACCCCGCTGCTCTCCTTCCCCAGCCCGAGCTCATCCCCCTACCGGCGTCTTCCTCCTCCCACCATCAGCCATTGCTCCCCGGAGCACCTCCATCATCAATCACCACCACCACGAACACCACCACCATCTACACCTATCACCACCACCATCATCATCATACAACCACTCCCCGACCTCCTCCTCCTAGCACCTCAGCCCCAGCCGAGCACCGACCTGTTGCTCCTCCCTGTCGTCATCCCCTCCGGCCTGAGCTCCGGCCAACCCCCAGTGAGTCTCCTCCCCTCTTCCCTCCTTCACTGTAATGTATATATGTGTGTATAATTAATTAATAATGTATATGTATATATTAATTAATGTGTATAAATATATGATCATGTAAATACGTATACGTATATTTGTGTGTATGTGTATGCATATTATATGTGTACATATCTATGCGTATGTGTGTGTGTATATATATATATATATATATATATATATATATATATATATATATATATATATATATATATAGTGTATTTTCTCTATTTGTATATATACGTATTCAATGTGTATGTATATATTAATATACATGTATATAGTATAATTATTATTTTGGTATAAATATATATATATGTATATATATATATTTTGTATGGGTATATGTTTAATAAAAATGTGTATTTTTGGTATATGTATAAACACACACACACACACACACACACACACACACACACACACACACATATATATATATATATATATATATATATATATATATATATATATATATATATATATATATATATATATATATATATATGTATGTATAAATATAAAAAATGTATATTTTCACTAGTACATATGTATGTATACATATATATTCAGTATATGTATATTCTTAAATATAGTTGTTATGAATAAAATTGGTTATGTATATTTATAACATATAAATATATATATTTATATACTGTATATATACTTATACATATTTTGTACAAATTACTGATATACACTTATATATATTATATACGTATTTAATTGGTATGTATATTCTGAGTATAAATGTATAATTATATATGTATCCCTACTAGATGACCCTAGTTGACTAAGTTCCATGCCTGGCATAGCCCTAAGGCCAGTGTATTTTTATTGTGTGTTAGTGTAGCATCTGATACAAGTGTTATATTTGTGATATGTCTATAGGACTGTTGGATCCTCCAGACGATACTCTGGGACAGGACATTGGTTTTACCAGCTAAGGACCCAAGGCGAGTATATTCTCTGATTAGTTCTTGTTTATGATATCCCCTATGTTCATTGTATCTAGTGTAAATATCCATGCTCTTGACACGATGGTTACACGGATTGGTATATACGGATCTCGTCATGAGATGCTATTCCTTGTTCATGGTGTAGCTTGTACAAGTCTTGTTTCATTGTTATCTTGTACATGTACATACACTGATTTCCAGGGAGATTTGCTACCTCCCTAGGAAATCCCGTGCCATAGCGTACCATGATTGGATCTACTATACCAGTCGGAGGTGGAGAGTATTTTAGTGTAGATATGTGATCATACCTAACTCTACATGCATCATAGCTCACCCACGCCTCACGTCGGTACAGCCTTACCATTACATGCCTCATCACTGTTACATATGGTTAGCCTGACTATTACTCGCATCATAGCTATTCCTACGGATTAGCCTGACCTCAAGGATGATCGCTAACCAATGTAATGAGTTTACCAGTCCCAAGTCGATAACATGTTAAAGCTAGTACTCACACACTTAGTCATAGGATTCTTGCTCTTTGACATATTGTTTCTTTTCCTGCATTTACTTACAGTATTTCCAGTATATCCTTTATTGTATATTTTCTGTACATATACATGCATCTTGTATATTGTAAACCCCCTGATTTTTAAAAATTTTAAAATTAGATTTTTCACAATTTTCTGGAATTTTCTGGGATTTTTATTAATTAAAACTAAGGTATTTTGAATTTAAAGGATTTTAAATAATATTAAATAATATTAAATTATTATGAAAATTATATTTTATGGTGTAAAATGAAAAACTAGACATAGGGTAATTTTCCGAGAATTTATTGGACCCCGGACGTATTTTTAAAGCCCTAAAAAACTAATTATTTAATTAAACCAAATAAACCGGGTTTATTTTAAATAAACCAAACCAATTGCTGAACCAAACCGGTTTAACTAAACCCAAATCCTTATTGGGTCGGATCCGGGCCCAAAACCCAGACCCGACCCACTAGCCCGACCCGACCCGCATTTGTTTTTGGATCGGGCCGGATCCCCTGATCCGACCCGTCCACCCGTTAACCCGCTAGCCTCTTTCCCTTCCCTGCGTAACCCGGCAGTTACGCCGCCGCCGTCCGCTCGTGTCCTCGACCCTCCGCCTCCGCGACGTCCGCCTGCCGCTCCGGTTCCCCTCCCCTCAACGGCCACCGCCCGTCTTCCTCTCCCAGCCCTATAAAAACCCGCCCCCGCCTCGATTTCTCCTCCTCTGCCCCGCTTCTCCGGTGATCCCTCTCCGCCTGACCACCCTCCTTCGACTCCCGCAGCTCCGCCCTCTCCCCGCAGCCTCCCACCTCGACCCGTCCCACCGCCTCCAGAACCCAGCACCGCCCTCCTCCAGATCCGCCTCCCGACTCCAGAACCCTCCGCCTCCCGCAGAACCCGCAGCCGAAGCATCCACCTCCCCGCCGCTGCCGGCCGCCTGACCTCGCCGCTGCTCCCCGTGTGTCGCCGCCTCAGCCGTCTCCGGCCTCCCTCTGGCGCCCTCCAGCCTCCGGCGAGCTCAGACACGGCAGAACCCCAACCCTAGAGAGGACACGGCTTGGACACAGGACACAGTGTCCCTTGTGTCGTGTCGGACACGAAGAATTCAGGTTTTTAGAACCCAGTTCAGGTACCCATATCTCTCTCCTCGCTGCCCTGTTTTCTGTTTCGTCAGTTGTGACGCGTAGGCTGTGTGACCCCCTCGGTGCCCGTGCAAACCGCTCGGTGCATCGCGTCCTGTGGTGATCGCGAACCGCGATCCAAAAACAGGAAAACCAATGCCCTGTTTCACCCTCGAACTGAGTACGCCCCGCCAAACGGGATGATTTGGTCGCGTGCGGTCTTCACCGATACGTGCGCGTCGTTGATACGGACGTGCGAGATTTCGCAGAAGTTGATTTGGATGTGCGTGCACACCGGAATCAACGCTTATCCGGCGACAACGCCCCGTATCTGTCCTTTCTGGATCTCGCTGTAACTTAGTGTACACACGTCGAATCGAGACGAAACTTGCATCATCGGACTCGTAGCAATACGCTGGTCCTGTGACCCAAGTTTGGTTCAATTCTGAGAACGTTGACAAAATTGCGTATCGTGGGCCCCACAAGCTCCACTTGGCGGGCGATTTTGAGATCGGCTCATCAGAATCCAATTCTGGAAGTTCCGTTGGGTTCGTATCAACGTTCTTGACCTATTGACACTAAGTTTGACAGATTTGGAGACCTTTGACCCTGACATGTTTTTCGGTGTAAAGCGGCCCACATATGGACCCCGCTTTGACTTGGAAATGTCATTTTTGTTCCTGTGTCCAAATTGGACTCAAGGACAGGCGTTTCTAGCTGATTGATATTTTCTGGATCTGATGGTGATATTTGTTTCAGCAACCGGAGCAGTCCCTGCAATTCCTGCTGAAGTCAAAGCTATAATTGGAGCCGGAACCCCAGGCAAGTGTACCTTGCCAATACTGCAGTTTTTACTACTTATTTCCTTGACATATATAATTGTTGTACATGCTTCAACCTAGGACCGTGTGACTTACTTAGCGTCCGATTATAGTCGGGTGCCAACACCGTACGCGGAGTTGTGTAACGTCACCTAGAGATGGATATCGTGACCCTTTGCATTTTCGTACTTGCATTATCAAGTACGTTATACCCAGGACACCTGACACTATACATGTGACAGAATCTTCTTGAGATATTCATGGTGATTCTGTGTAGGATGCAGGATTGACATAGACATTATATGCTTAGATCTTATTATGACTTGCTGCATTAGTTTTGATCTTGCGTGTCATGGACATGAGACGTATGATTACATTGGGTGGGGAGAGACACACAGGCTACAGGCTAATTTCATATATATATATAAAATCCATAGTAAACACATAGTAAAACACATAGTATAACTGCTACCGGCTTCCCGACACAGAGCTTGTAGTGGTATCAGCCTAAGTTCTAGTGATGCTCTCAACTTGTATTTCACATAGATGGTTATATAGTTACCCTATTGTTTCATTTATTGCTGCACTGCATTTATTTTGGCATGAGCTTTCTTGTACCTTGCTATGTCCCCTGAGGACCTGGATCCGGATTATGTCCCCAGGATTAGCAGAAGAGATCCACTCTGAGGTTTACAGGACAGGAGCATTAGCAGGAGCCGAAGCAGGATCAGGTGCATACAGTAGAGCAGAACCAGGAACCAAGGACTAGGTGATAGCCATAGATTTTCCTGAGTATATGTTTCTTCCATACTCAGTCTGTGATGTTCCTTACATTCTTGTTTAAATGAACAATTGTATTAGACTTGATTATCGGGTTGTTCCCCGATTTAATTACTTGTGACTTGATGTTGATGTTTTATTTCCTTATGTTGACTTTGTTATATTCATTCTGCGGATGAGATTAGTAGACCCTGATCATTGTAATACAGCTTAAGTATGCCCCGATGGATCCATTAAATTGGGTTTGTCCATCGGTGTGTGTTGCTGGCCATTGCCACGTGTCTAGTCCCTTGATATTTTGGGACTGGAGCGTGACATATATTTCCATCTATATACTGCTACATAGTTTATATCATTGATATAGAACTGCTATTTAGAAATGTACTTTGCTCCTTTCTGACTGAAATTTTTTTTCCAGACTATGCCTAGAGGACTGGTATCCGACACTTGTGGACCACAGGGTGAGTAGCTGCAGTCTTGGACATTAGTAGTGCAGTGGTGATTCCGGAAGGTTTAGCCGGAATTACTAGTTATATAGTTAGTTTCTTTCAGTAGTTTATTTGGTACCGAATTTGTCTCCGGCATTTTGTTGAGACTTGGATTTATTGTTGAGTTAGATTTATTTACTTTAGACTTGTGTTGTATTCTTATTTATTTCTTCGATTTCTTATCGTGTTGTAGTTATGTGATTGAGTATGTTATTTATTTACATAGTGTTATCCGTGTCTCCTTATGGAGTTGGATACTAGTGCGAGTTTATTTAGATAGTGCTTGACCTAGACAGCGTTCTACCGCCGATGCTGCGGCGTAGGCTGGACGTACCCACGCTCTCGTACCCCTATACCGGGTGCGGGTCGTGACACGTTTTTAGTGGTGGCCCATGCAGGTCAGACTTCGCGAGTTGTGCGATGTCGTGGTAGTGCAACGTCATAGTTGTACTACTGCGTGCCTGCTATAGAATATAGGACATAGGATACTAGGATGAGAGAGGATACTCAATCACAAAATTCTTGAAAGATTCCTGGGATGACCCCTTGAGAATCTTATTACAATTTCTAATTTAAATCCTTCGGCCTTATTTCTGTTCGTCCTCACTCATTGATATTGAGTTTGATTCTTGTTGACCAGTTAAATTTAATTCTTGGTATCGTTGTTGAGTTGATTTCTTATCGAGATGAATTTTACGGACTAAACTTTACGATATCATCTGATGACATATATTGATGAGAACAGTGAGAAAGATAAAACGTCTACTTTGGTCATGGAACCTAGAGTTTATCGCACCTATGCTTATTGGCATGGCAAAGATTCCAGATGACATGATTATAGGGTTGCGTACTTTAGTTACGGAACCTGTCGTTTATCGCACCTATGCTTACTGGCATGGCGAGGATTCTCAGCGTCATGATTTCTGACCGACATGTATGATTATCAGGTTGTATCTTAAAATTGGTTCTTAAAGTAATATCTCAACACTTATTTATTTCTGTTAATACATGACTTATTCCATCGTTTCTTTTGTTACTAGCAGTAGAAATACCTTTAGTCCTCAACCTAGTTCCTTTTGAGTTTCCATTCTTTAAGGATTCCTTGTTAAGTGTGATAATTAGTGACTTGTAATTATGTCTGTGTCTTGAGTATTAGTATTGACTGAGTGTTGCTAGTAAGTTGTAAGTGTTTTCTAGTTGGACATGTGAGCAGTAGGCCTTAATCTAGAGTTAACCCATATCATAGTACCTTGTGGCAATAGTTCTAGGATAGGTTTCATTACAGTACTGAGAGTAAAGGAGAGTACAGAGTATCAGTGATAGTTCCTAGAGTTAGTATCAGAGCCAACATACCCGTCCTGGATGATCATGATTATGTAATTGGATGATCTATGTAAACAATTTAGTATCCAAGAATTGTGTTAAGGATTAATGGAGCATGATGTTCAATTTGATAATTGATATCGGGAGTGTTAAAGGTAAGGAACTGTATATGCATAAAGAGTTAATGAGGTGTCATGAGTAGAGAAATATCGGAATTGGTAATGAAAATGGTGAGGCGTATCACAGATTAGTTTAACAGGCTGTAAAAGGTTAAAGGAAAATACCTATACAACAATCGAGATGAGGAACCATATACTTGCCCATGGGAGTAAAGAAACATGAGTGTTATAGAAGGTACAGATAATCATGAGTTCTAATAAGTTTGATAAGATGATCCAATAATGAAGCTAGTGATATCATACCAAGAGTGCTAATGGTTCTATATCGCGTAGTCGAGAATGACGCTAATAACAGTAAGCACTCTGCGTGATGATAATTGGATGATATACCAGTTAATATAGATTGAAAATCATGGAAGAAAATACATGTGATGATAACTTTGATCATTGGAGGTAATAGTGCAAGTGATTCGGGCAGTACAATTTTAGTACACAGTTGTAGACAATAGATGTATTGAGTGCACCTCGAGTATTAGAGACCGTGAACACTTATATGTATATTTGTGGATTTAAAATTAAAGAGTGGAAATGAATTTTACATTTTGAGAATTATTAAGGGTTGAGATTGTGTCATTAAATTTTTGAGGATTCCAAATTTGATTCAATAAACAGGGTCAAGGCTATAAAGATTTTAGACGTGATTAAAATTTGATTTCAATATTGAATATTTGACCCTTGAGGAAGTATACATTTTGTTGTTCAAAGGTTACATTTTTGATAATTTTATTATGAGGATAAAATTTTATGGTGGAAGAGAAATATATATTAGTAGATGATATACATGTGTAAGGATCTGTTGATTTGAGCATGATTGAGATGGCACTGCAGACTGGCTTGGGTGTCCATCTAGAGTTATATTAGAAAGGGGCTTAGTACTTAGTATGGTGTGTTAACACTTGGTGTGCACTTGAGTGATAATAACAACTAGCATGAACAATTGTAGTAGGTAAGAGAGCTAGCAGTGAGTGTGCTTGTAGTAAAAACTAGGGTACTAAAGAGATAGAGGTATCAAACTTGTATGCATCATTGGCCTAGGATTGTATTAAAGATTCTAGGCATCAGATTTAGGTATCAATAAGCAGGTGTATGCAATGAGGATGTAATCATGGATGTCTTGTGGACTAATGATTAGTTGATAGGGATATCAGTGTACAGGAATAGGAATTAGTTAGTGAATGTGCCAGAATTAAGTGTATGTTAGAGATAGAAGATACTGCAAGAAATATGTTAGCAGGTTCCTTCTTTTCTTTCCTCATGTTTGTTTTCGTCTTCTGATTGATTGATTCCCTAGTACCGTAGCTTGTATTCATGATTTTCTTGTTAGAATGTAGTTAGTAGTACACCGTGACAGAGAATGCAATACCATGATAAAACAGACCATAACCATGCATGTTTCCTCTAGGTTGTATGTTGTATGACTGTAGGTAAATTTTTCTTAGACCATGATCATTGGGGTTTTGACCATAGCAAAGATCTATGAAGAGGTTATGACTTGACAAAAGGGACAAGATGATTAAAAATTTAAGGATAAGCATTCTTTTAAATAAAGAGTTAAGGAGTTAATATAACAGAATTGGTGGATCATTGATTTTACGAAGATTGAGGATGATTGAAACTCGAGGATAAACATTGACTTAAATGGAGAGTTAAGAAATTAACATGGCAAAATTGAGGATTTATTAATTTTAGGAAGGTTATGATATGATAGAATTGGTTATTAAAATTTGAGAAAATTTGGGAAATTATCATTATGTCTATTTGATTGCAAGATAGTAATTTAAAATTTTATATTATGAATATTGCATTTGAAGATTCCGTAAGTATCGCATTGTTGAGTATTCTGAGGAAAAAGGAAATCAGGAAATAAAATCATTAATGGGATGGTGTCGAATTCGATTCTCGGGATGAGGATTTAGATTTTGAATATGCATTGATTGGATTTAAATTGAGGAGTAAAAATTATTAACTGATTGGTGTTTAAATTCAAACTCTTCGGATGACAATTCCAATTTTATGAATATAGTGGATTAATTGAATTGAAGGGTTGGATTTATGGATTATGTTTTAGATGGGAGTCTTAATGTGCATTGAGTGAATTAGAGGATGGGATGTCAAAATTTCGAGTATTTAATTTTTTAATTCGGAGGAAATTGTGAGGAAATGGAAACTGATTTTTATTTTCAAGGATATTTCAGGAATACAGTAATTTCAATTTTTTTTGAAGATTGTGAAATGACAAGGTGGATTGTTTCAGGATTTTGTGGGTTGTTGAATTTAACCGTTGATGGAAAATAATATAATGAATAAACACTACTATGAGGACTTTAAATTTTGAGTACGAAATTCTTTTAAGGAGGGTAGACTTGTCACTACCACGTTCGGAAAATAGGGGTATTTTCGACTTTTTATAATTATTAGTGTTGTGGTAGATATATTAAATAATTTCATTATAGGAGTATTTAAATTAAATAATTTTGTGAGATGTGTAATTAAATATATTATTATTTACAGTGTTCATTAATGTCTGAGCTGGTAGGCTTGACCTAGAAGCCCACTAGACGAACACTTGTCCGAATTATAGGAATTACGTGTTAATTGTATTAATTAGAATTTTAATTATTGGAGGCCGTAATTAATTATCGTAATTTATTTAATTGTTGCGCGTTGCCGTTGCTTCGATATTTTGAGCGATACCCTAGCTTTTGCCTTCCAACAAATTTTACAACCTTGCCTTAGACGTGCCCGCCTTCCATTCTGCCATTTTTTGTAATTCATAATCATGTTTTCTTGTGCTTCATTTTAGCCGCACAATAATCGTCGCGGACGTTTATTTAAATTCTAAATAAATTCAATTTCTGTATCATTGTGTGTTCCAATCGAAATTGGAAGCAATCTTGACCTATTTTTCGTACGACCCAAATTAGGATAATATTCTATTCTGAGTCTTCATCATTAATAATGTTGATGACCCGACCTGATTTTGGTCCCATGTACTCCTAATTAATTTTAGAACACAGATTGCATTTTATTCCTAATTAAATTGAGGATACCATTTTGACTGATTCCATAAATCCCGATTAAATCCCAGTACCCTGCTAATTGAACCCATACCAAACATACAACGCCCCCTCACTCAACAAAATGCCAAACACTGAATCGCCCACCAAATATTCATCATTTTATGCATCTGTGCAAATACCCAAAATTTAAGGGGACTAATTTGCAAATTTGCACTAGGTGTCATCACCTCATTGGTTCAAACCAATGGAGAAGCCCTAATAAATGACTAAGTTAACCCAACCCTTTCCTTTAATGAATGAATTTCCTCATGTCAGATCTGAGCCACCCATTCAAAATGGGGCTCATCATCACCATTCATTTCCCTCACACTTATCCCTATTTAATGTCCTATCACCAAGCCCTAATCCCCAAAAACCTAGGAAAGCACACCTCCTCACAAGTCCCCCACACTCAACCGTAGCCTCCTCCCTCATTCTAAATTTTCCTTTTCTCTTCTTCTTCTTCTTTTTTTTTCTTCTTCTTCTTCTTCTTCTTCTTCTTCCTTTTTCTTCCTCTCCTTGTTTTGAATTTTACCAAGGGGGGAAATACACCACCACCATATCACTTCCTCAGCTCGACCCGGCCACCCGGCCGACTCTGGTCACAGTCCCCGATCTCCGGCCTCCTTCCGCTGTTTCTGCTCCGACGAACACCCGCTGCATCAGCCGACCTCCTCGCCGGAGCCGACACCCGGTCCTCCAAGATCCTCCCGCCGAGTCCACATTGCTCCCCCTCATCCCTGCATCAACCCCCGACCCCGGCGCTGTACTCCGACTCCGGCACCAACTCCGACCCAAGCTCCTCCCGGCTTTCTCCAGCATCTCTCCGGCCAACTCTCCCCCGGAGCCCCGCTGCATCTCCCCCATCGACGAACACCATTGCTCTACAACTCCTCCCCCCTCATCCGAGCATCACCCCGCAACTCCGGCACGACCCTCCATCAGCCGCCGACCCCGCTGCTCTCCTTCCCCAGCCCGAGCTCATCCCCCTACTGGCGTCTTCCTCCTCCCACCATCAGCCATTGCTCCCCGGAGCACCTCCATCATCAATCACCACCACCACGAACACCACCACCATCTACACCTATCACCACCACCATCATCATCATACAACCACTCCCCGACCTCCTCCTCCTAGCACCTCAGCCCCAGCCGAGCACCGACCTGTTGCTCCTCCCTGTCGTCATCCCCTCCGGCCTGAGCTCCGGCCAACCCCCAGTGAGTCTCCTCCCCTCTTCCCTCCTTCACTGTAATGTATATATGTGTGTATAATTAATTAATAATGTATATGTATATATTAATTAATGTGTATAAATATATGATCATGTAAATACGTATACGTATATTTGTGTGTATGTGTATGCATATTATATGTGTACATATCTATGCGTATGTGTGTGTGTGTATATATATATATATATATATATATATATATATATATATATATATATATATATATATATATATATATATATATATATATATATATATATATATATATATAGTGTATTTTCTCTATTTGTATATATACGTATTCAATGTGTATGTATATATTAATATACATGTATATAGTATAATTATTATTTTGGTATAAATATATATATATGTATATATATATATTTTGTATGGGTATATGTTTAATAAAAATGTGTATTTTTGGTATATGTATAAACACACACACACACACACACACACACACACACACACACACACACATATATATATATATATATATATATATATATATATATATATATATATATATATATATATATATATATATATATATATGTATGTATAAATATAAAAAATGTATATTTTTACTAGTACATATGTATGTATACATATATATTCAGTATATGTATATTCTTAAATATAGTTGTTATGAATAAAATTGGTTATGTATATTTATAACATATAAATATATATATTTATATACTGTATATATACTTATACATATTTTGTACAAATTACTGATATACACTTATATATATTATATACGTATTTAATTGGTATGTATATTCTGAGTATAAATATATAATTATATATGTATCCCTACTAGATGACCCTAGTTGACTAAGTTCCATGCCTGGCATAGCCCTAAGGCCAGTGTATTTCTATTGTGTGTTAGTGTAGCATCTGATACAAGTGTTATATTTGTGATATGTCTATAGGACTGTTGGATCCTCCAGACGATACTCTGGGACAAGACATTGGTTTTACCAGCTAAGGACCCAAGGCGAGTATATTCTCTGATTAGTTCTTGTTTATGATATCCCCTATGTTCATTGTATCTAGTGTAAATATCCATGCTCTTGACACGATGGTTACACGGATTGGTATATACGGATCTCGTCATGAGATGCTATTCCTTGTTCATGGTGTAGCTTGTACAAGTCTTGTTTCATTGTTATCTTGTACATGTACAGACACTGATTTCCGGAGAGATTTGCTACCTCCCTAGGGAATCCCGTGCCATAGCGTACCATGATTGGATCTACTATACCAGTCGGGGGTGGGGAGTATTTTAGTGTAGATATGTGATCATACCCAACTCTACATGCATCATAGCTTATCCATGCCTCACGTCGGTGCAGCCTTACCATTACATGCCTCATCACTGTTACATATGGTTAGCCTGACTATTACTCGCATCATAGCTATTCCTACGGATTAGCCTGACCTCAAGGATGATCGCTAACCAATGTAATGAGTTTACCAGTCCCAAGCCGATCACATGTTAAAGCTAGTACTCACACACTTAGTCATAGGATTCTTGCTCTTCGACATATTGTTTCTTTTCCTGCATTTACTTACAGTATTTCCAGTATATCCTTTATTGTACATTTTCCGTACATATACATGCATCTTGTATATTTCCATCTATATACTGCTACATAGTTTATATCATTGATATAGAACTGCTATTTAGAAATGTACTTTGCTCCTTCCTGACTGGAAATTTTTTTCCAGACTATGCCTAGAGGACTGGTATCCGACACTTGTGGACCACAGGGTGAGTAGCTGCAGTCTTGGACATTAGTAGTGCAGTCGTGATTCCGGAAGGTTTAGCCGGAATCACTAGTTATATAGTTAGTTTCCTTCAGTAGTTTATTTGGTACCGAATTTGTCTCCGGTATTTTGTTGAGACTTGGATTTATTGTTGAGTTAGATTTATTTACTTTAGACTTGTGTTGTATTCTTATTTATTTCTTCGATTTCTTATCGTGCTGTAGTTATGTGATTGAGTATATTGTTTATTTACATAGTGTTATCCGTGTCTCCTTATGGAGTTGGATACTAGTGCGAGTTTATTTAGATAGTGCTTGACCTAGACAGCATTCTACCGCCGATGCTGCGGCGTAGGCTGGACGTACCCACGCTCTCGTACCCCTATACCAGGTGCGGGTCGTGACACGTTTCACATTAACTGTGCACGTCTGATTTTGGTGTATGTAATTTGTGTGTCTACAAGTTTTTCCTCAAGAGACAGTTTGTATCTCTTTCCATACACTATAGGTGAGTTCTTAAAGAGTCCTTGGCATGAAGCATTGCGCTTCCTTGCGGTGTTATGCCGCTATGACATGGCCTTCTGCCGAAGTTCACTCCCTCATGTGGTGTCATCCACTGTTGCATAAGGTTCACTCCCTCTTTGTAGTGCCAAACTACCAAGCACGAAGCCTTGCGCTTCCTTGCGGTGCTACACCGCTGTGATATGACTTTCCGCCGAAGATTTACATCTTTTACCTCCTTGGTGTCACACCACTGTAACATGAGGTTCACTGCCTCTTTGTAATGATGTCTACCACTCTTTATTCTACAGCATTAGACTACATGTCTATGTGCGGTGCTACGCTGCTGTGACATGACTTAATACCGAGGATTTACATCTTTTACCTCTGTGGTGTCAAACCACTGTAGCATGGGATACAAGTCCCTTGTAGTGCTGAAACTACGTACTTCCTATAAAGCACACCAGACATCCACTATGTCCGAGAACTCGTTAAGGCATCAAAGTCATCCTTCCAAAGAAAATTGTTCTTCAAAAATAACAAGAAGTAGACAACAGTGGTTCTAGGTCTGTAATCCCTCAATGTCTCAAATGACTACCCACTGTTCCTGATATTCTCCCAGCCAATGGTCCTTTGAACCAAAAGCTAGATTCCTAGTAGATTTTTCTTTGAACTAATAGCATAAAAATTTATGGTAGAATTACATAGACACAATATCAGAATATCTTCAAGCCCATTTTGGTTGCTGTGTCCTCGACCAGCTGGCGCTTGAGACCCTTGGTGAATGGGTCCACCAGGTTCCTGACTCCGAACATCAATTATGGTAATGACTCCAGTCTTTATCAGATCATTCATTGTCCTGTGCCTCAACCGTACAGTCATCTTCTTACCATTGAAGAGGTCATTTGATGTCACCGCTGTAGTCGCCTGGTTGTGGTAATATATCGGTACCGTCAAAATCTGCGTACCAACCAATGGAAGATCATACATGAGCTCCCAAAGCCACTCTGCTTCATCCACTGCAGCAAGCTGTGCATAAAACTTAGATTCCATCGAGGAATGGGAGAGCTTAGTCTACTTCTTCGACTTCCACGATATAGTAGATCAACCTATGGAAAAGACGTATCCTCCTGTGGACCTTTTGCTCTCTACTTCTGAATACCAACTTGCATCACTGAAGCCTTCTACTATTGTCGGATACCTGCTGTAGTGCATTGCATACTTTTGAGTCATCCTGAGATATCTCATCACTCTCTTTACAGCCTTCCAGTGCTCCACACCTGGGTTACTCGTGAATCGACTCAGAATTCCTATGGCAAAAGCTATGTCAGGCCTTGTGGTAGTTGTTGCATATATCAAACTCCTAATGACGCTTGAATACTCCAGCTGCCTGACGCTTTCCCTAGGATTTGGCTTCAGCTTCTTGTCACACATGTACGAAGTATCGATCCCCGGAAGATTCCGATATCCATAATGTGTGAGCATCTTCTTAATATAATGAGACTGTGACAATGCCACTCCAGTGTCCGTCGGGATAATTTTTATCACGAGGATAACATCAGCTTCCCCCAAGTCCTTCATACTGAACTTGGATGAGAGAAACTTCTTTGTCTCAATGACACGTGCTAAATCCATACCCAGGATTAGCATGTCATCCACGTATAGACAAATGATGACTCTTCTTCCGTCAGCGAACTTAGTATAAACGTACTTGTCTGTTTTACTGACCCTGTAGCCATTTAATCTTATGACTTTATTAAATTTCTCGTACCACATCTTGGGAGCTTGCTTCAGACCGTATAATAATTTAACCAACTTGCATAATTTGTCTTCAAGCCCCTTGACGACAAATCATTCTGGTTATTGCATGTAAATCTCTTCGGTCAACTCTCCATTCAGGAATATTGTTTTGACATCCATCTGATGAATAACTAACTTGTGAATTGCACTCAGAGCAATCAATATCCTGATGGTCATCATCTGTGCTACTGGAGCATAGGTGTCAAAGTAGTTGATCCCCTGCTTCTGAAAAAATCCCTTAGCAACCAGTCTTGCCTTGAACTTGTCAATAGTTCCATTAGCCTTCATCTTTTTCTTGAAGATCCAATTGCATCCCATCGATTTTGCTCCTTCAGGTAGATGTACCAACATCAAAGTGTTGTTGAAGGTTATTGAGTCATACTCGTCATTGATAGCCTCCCTCCAGAAGACAGCGTCTCTGGTCTTCATCGCCTTATCATAGGTAAGCGGATCTGCTTCCACATGATAGGTGACAAAATCTTCTCCGAAGTCCTTATGTCTCCTCACCCGCTTAGTTCTCGGTTCTGCGAGTTCTGGTTTGAACGTTGTCTTTGGAATGACAACTTCTTCATGTACTACATCTTCTTTAGAAGCTTCAGCCTCCTGTGCAACCACACTATTCTCCGGAATATCCGAGATAATAATTTTCTTGTGCCTTGCAAATTTATCTTCAAAGAATTCTACGTCGCGAGATTCAATGATATAATTTGATTATATATCAAGAAACCTTCGAGCATCACTCTTCTCAGCATAACCCAAGAAGATGGTCTTCATTGTCCTCGTACCCAGTTTCTGAACATTCAAGTCCGGGAGCTTCACATATGCCAGACACGTCACTACCAGAAAAAGTCAAATTAGTGACGTAAAAAAACGTCGCTAAATGAGAAAAAAATATCGCTAATCACTTTTAGCGACGTAATTAGCGACATTTTATAGAAGTCGAAACTCGGCTAGTTGTTGAAAGGAAAAATGTCGATAAACGTCGCTATACCGACGTTTTTTAGCGACGTAAATGTGTCGCTAAATTAGCAACGTTTAGTGACGCAACGTCGCTAATTAGCGACGTGCTCAAACGTCGCTAAACATCGCTAATTAGTGACTTATATAGCGACGTTACAACGACGTCTTTAATGATCTGGCAATACTTCCATGTCAGCAAGTTGCGACGTACAGCGACATTTTTAGCAATATTTTTAGCAACATCATTAGCGACGTGTAGAAACGTCGCTAATTAGCGACGTGTATTAACGTCGCTAAACATCGCTAAAAATGTCGCTAATTGTACAGTAAAAAATAAAAAAATGAATACTGAATTATTTTCAAACTATTATTCCTGCACTTTATTAATTCACAATCTGTACAAATAGACCCGGAGCAACCCTCCGTTGAATTTCCTGGGTTTGCCGACCCCCTTGGGTTGAACACTCAACACCGATAAATTAACATATATTTTATATGAATAATATAATAATATTTGAAGAAAATAAAATATCCAGCAAATATCATCGTAAAGAATACAACAAATATATATCCATACAATGAGTCTCATCCTAAATAATACAAAGAATACAAATATCTAGCAACTATACTACTACGGATCTGCAGAAGGATGACCACCGGCGCACATGAAGGATAAGAACATATCATACTGCTCCCGTGAAATCGACACCAATATCGATGAAGAAGGCAGTGACGTTGGTGGAGTCTGTGTCGATGTAGACGCACCAGGAGGACGTATCCGCTCCAAGTCTGCGAGTCGTTGGTTGTAAGAATCTATGGTAGATAATAGCCTCGTACTGCTATGAACCATTGAATCCTGCATCATCGTCAGCCTCTCGCCTATGGATGGCTGTGATGCCTGCAGTTTCGTCACATTGCGTTTTGTCGAGGCTCTAAGATTATTTGTCAAATCTTGGAGCTCTGTGATGCTGCGGTTGAGCATATCGAATCGTACGATGAGCGTCGGATCGTCCGCCTGCGGCTGGGACCGGGGCTGCTCCTCCATCCTTCGCAGCAACTCGTCATGGAGAGACGCAATCTAACGGTCAACGACCTCCTGGACTCTGGTCGACGACTGGGAGGGCTGTGGGTAATGCGCACTTGTCGGGGAGGCCCTAGATGACTGCGTCGCAACCAAGGCGCCATAGGATCCCGTACCGTAGTACGTACCCCTCTGGAGACCACGAGCTACGGTCACCTACAGGTCGTCCGCCGATGGAGTCGGAGCGGGCTGCGAGGAAGTACCAGTCTCTCCAGCTGTAGGTGCACTAGCAGTCGTCCGCACACGCAGCCTAAGATACTCGGCCTAGAAAAGTTTGGAAACTCGATAATTGCAAAAGTTATATTAAAATTAACACAAAGTAAAGTAATACTTACATAGGTCTGCGAGGCCCTCTCATCAATGAGATTTTCGTCCTTGCGATGGGTAGCCAAGAAGACGGTCACCATGTTTGTATCCTCACCCCTCTGTACCTGTTAAAAATATATTATTTAGTATTAAACTTAAAAAAATTACTACTACCATTTTATCGTACTTATATTAAAATAATATATCTTAAATAAAAAATATACCAAATGACGAAAATATTCCGTCATCGGAATCGAGCCACCACACCACTTGGCAGCATTCCGCCTAGCTGCCTTGGCCTTCTCAGACCTTTCCTTGTAGCTCGGATCGTCGAATCTAGCCCTCATCGCAGTCCACTGCTCAGGCGTGATTCAACCTTGGATCGGTTTTCCAGTATGATCACGAGCTTTCTGGTCATCCAGAGCATCACGGATAAGCTTGGCGGGAACGGTAGGAAACAGCCGCTCGATCAACTCGGCCCGGTGCGGAGGATAGAAATACGTTTGCTACAATAAATAATTTAGTAAGTGAGCATCACGAATAAGTTATATAATATGTATAAATTAGAGGATTTATATAATATACTTTTACCTGAAAGTGCGCAAACCAGAATGCCTTCCTCTCCTCCGGAGCTTCAGAGTAGTTGATCCAAGGGCCACCGTAGTTGTTCCTCAGAAATAGGCCCAGGCATCTCTGAACCGACGATGGACGATATCTATACAGAGATAATTATTTTGATCAAAAAAGTCAATATATGATGAATAAAGAAATAAACGATATATATGATGCTAAACCATCTAATTGACTTACTTTGTACCGTCGGCCCAAATCTCTGTTCTCGTCTCCTCCGGAGGTGTGCATAGAGGATCTTGTTGATGCTGGGACAACGTCGGCACGACCTCCTCTACATGCTCATCTGTCTCCATGGTTCCGTCACCAGGAGGAATCCTGGACGAGGGAGTACTATCACGCCTGGAACTACTCATCCCAGGAGTGATGCCACGTAACGTCGTCGCAGTTGGAGATGTGACTGATCGATATACTGGAGTACTGGACGACGACGATCCGGAACCAATAGTAGGCAATACCGGAGGAGCACTCTGTCTACCTCGGGACCTGCTGAATCCTCCGCGTCGTCCTGTCATACCTGATAACAACATATGATGAATAAAAAAAACACAAATATATAGTACATTCTACAGTCAAAATATGATGCATATCTCACAGCATTATACAGTCAAAATATAATACATATATTCGTTAAAATAGTACATTCTATAGTCAAAATATAGTTACATTCTACAGGCAAAATATTTTATTTTCAATCATCTTCAGAAAATTTATTTTGTTCGCCTTCCTCGTCCTCCTCTTCCTCTTCCTCCTTCTCGTCTTCACTTTTATCTACTTCGTCTTCATCTTCGTCTTCCTCTTCGGATAATTCTACATCTTCTACATTATTACTCGTGTAATGAGTAACTTTCGTTGAGTCCACATCTACAATATTTATTTTAATAGGTAGATCATCCTCTTGATAAGCTATTTCGTCAATGTCAAAGGTATTTCTAGCTTTAGTCTTGCATACTGCGCACCAATCCGACCTTGTTGTCCCCCGTCTAGGATAAGTTATAAAGTACACGAGCTGAGCCTAACTTGATAGGATAAATGGTTCGTAGCCTTGATATCTACGCTTGTAGATCGATAGATGTCTTTAGGCAACTTTGCACCCTCGGGCAAAATTTCTATAATCAAATCAATCAGTCGATTATAGCATTCTTGTGACATGTTAAAATCGGACTTGATGCTCAATAATCTTGTAACCACCTCCAACGGTGAATGATCCTCACAACCAGGATATAGTGGAGTCCTTGTATTCTCCAGCAACTCCATAAACTTTGCAGCATCGACATTCGGTGCCTCCTCAGCTGCATTATAATTGTCCGAATTGAAACTAGGTTTCGCCGCATCATAATTGTCCGGATTGAAACTAGGCCTCGCCACATCAAAAACATGTTCACCCACCCATCGTCGTAAGCATCGTGGTCGTGGACATCCATATACGGCTCCACATAAGGCTCCGACTCCGATGCTAGAGACACAAGTTCTCCGTGCGTGGTCCACTGATAGTAATTCGGCGTGAAGTCCTTCGAGTACAAATGATATGTGACTTTCACTTCTGGATGATATTTCCTGTTGTGACATCTAACACACGGACACTTAATTTTGGTACCGTCCATGTACTGAGGGAACGCCTTGGCGAACTGCAGGAACTATTGTATACCCTCAATGAATTCATCCCGCATACCACACATGTCATCAGGATGACGGTTGTACATCGACGAACGATGACGCAGATAGTAATTCATATCCATTCTAGATACTTCTGTAAAAATGACAGTATGTATCCTATAAATCATTACATACAGTGTGATTCTCTGGAAGAAGCAAAGTAGGATATATATGTTTATGAACTTAGTTAAGACAAGTCGTCACACATAAAAAGTGAGTAGACAACTATAATTTAACTTAGTTAGGACAAGTCGTCACACATAAATGCATCAGGAGAACGAGGCTTCACCTGGATGACAAAAATAGTCAATTGTAAATGTCAAGATGCCCTATGCTTTTATTATTTTTTGTAGGAGATATCAGGAAATGTCTAGGAAGGGGAACCTAGCCTCTCATGTATGTTGTACTTGAAATGAATCAAGCCAATTATTATTGAGCCAGCTTCTCAACATTACTCATGGCTCTTGTTTCCCCTACTGAATACTAGAAATACGGACACTAACCCTAATACTGACACGGACACACGGACACGGACACGGACACGGGAATGAGGGTGTGTATGTGTGTTCGAGTTTGTTACGAACCCAAACCAGTGAGCTTCACTTCCAGTAGCAATATCGAAGTGTATGCAGTACAGTGACAAAGTGCAGAGGTTCAACAGCAGCTCAGTAGCTTAGTAACAGAGTAGCAAGAGTCTCAGGAGCATAGCCAACTCATCATCTACTAGCCAATCGTATTAGTAGAACGAGACATCATCTAATAGCTAGTATCAGAGTGAGCCACATGAGTATGACTCACATGCGAGTATATAAATATTTCTTAAATTCTTGAGGCAGAGAGAGAGAGAGGGCAAGAGGTAGCAACATTTAGACCTATAACCTACACAAGCAGGCATCAAATTAAAAAGAAACCTTCTCATAATTATGCATCACCGTCAAGAAGGGCCTACTACGTAAATTTATAGGCGCAAGACAATAACAGTTTTACATGGCCAAGTGTTATAATCATGCCCTCTACACGCACATGCACACAATGTAACCCTTGTTAAGCAATTATATACATATAATCCAGACATATCTAAAATCATATTCATCCTGGTTGTTCCAGGCTTCCAGCCTTAAAAATGATCTTGATGTGGTCATCCAGCATTTGTATGAATATTTTGTCTAAGAACCTTATGTACTAAATTTTGTATTGATAGATGAAGAAGCCACAGCATACTATTCAAACATACAGTATATCTGAACACAGTTCCCAGAACCTCGAGTATACAAATATTGTATGGGGAAGGAGCTAGCATCTACTGAGTTCATCATCTAATTCTTTTAGCTCTGCTTGAAAGCATGTCGTGTCGTGTCATGTCGTGTCTTGTTAGAGAGAGAGACAGAGACAGAGAAAGGAGACAGAGAGAGGAGCTCACCGAGGAGGGGAGCCGGAGGAAGAAGGTGAGCCGGAGGAAGGAGGGGATGCGGCCGGAGGCGTGAGGACGCGGCCGGAGGGGGGTCGCCGAGAGGGAGGAGGGGACGCCGGAGGGAGGAGAGGAGCCGGAGGGGGAGGACGGGCCGGAGGGGGGTTGCCGGGAGGGAGGAAGCACGTCGTCGGAGGGAGGAGGGTCGCTGGAGGAAGGAGGGGACGCGGGGAGGGGGGGAATTTTTGGGAGGGATCAAAAGAAATGGGGGAATCAGCCCTAAATAAAATTTATTTAGCGACATTTTGGCGACGCACGTCATGACGTCGCTAAGTTAGCCGCTAAACGTCGCTAAATAAAACAAATTAGCGACGTTTAGCGACGCAAGTAAAGAAGTCACTAATTTAGCGACGTCTAAATGTCTAAAAAATGAATGTCGCTAAATAAGTCGCTAAACATCACTAAATGAAATAAATTAGTGATGTTTAGCGACGCCAGTAAAGAAGTCGTTAATTTAGCGACGTCCAGGACGTCGCTAAATGTCTAAAAAAGAATATCGCTAAATAAGTCGCTAAACGTTGCTAAATAAAACAAATTAGTGACGTTTAGCGACCTTAAATAAACTTATAGCGACTAATATTTTGAAAACTGAATAACAATCGCTAAACGTCGCTATATGTCGCCAATTAGCGACGTCTAGCGACGTTATTCCTTATAGTCGCTGATTTATTTAATATTAGCGATGTTTTACTATTACGTCGCTAAAAAATATCGCTAATCCCGCTTATTTTGGTAGTGCGTCCACACTCGAATGACATTCAAGTTTGGTCTAACTTTGAACCAGAGTTTATGACGAGTGACATCGAATGATGCGTATGACACTCTATTCAGGATGAACGTAGCCATCAACGCTGCTTCTCCCCAGAAGCAGTTTGGAAGACCCATAATTAACAACATTGAATTCATCATTTTTGTCAACGTCATATTCTTCCTCTAAGCTACTCCATTTGATTGAGGAAAATACGGAGCAGTCGTCTCATTGACAATTCAATGTTCTTTGCAGAATGATGTAAATTCAATAGACCTATACTCTCTGCCTCGATCACTTCTAAGTCTCTTGAGTTGTTGTCCAATCTAATGTTCAGCTTCAACCCTGAACTCCTTGAACTTCTCGAGTGCTTCTTCCTTTTAACTTAGGCAGATAGACGAACGCATACTTCGAGTAGTCATCGATGAATGTAATAAAATACTTCATCTTGGCCTTTGTGGAGAACTGTTTGAAGTCATATATATCTGAGTATACCAACTCCAGAAGATCTGTGCTTCGGTTAACCCGCTTGAACGGTTTTCTAGTGATCTTTGTCTGCGCACAGATCTCACACTTCTCCACCTCCTTACCCCCACATTTGGAGATAAGCCCTAGACTAGACATCTTATTTATTCTTTTACAATGAACATGTCCTAGTCTATTGTGTCATAACTCAAGAGAATAACCAGAAGAAGCGACTACATTTATCATTGTAGCAGGAGTTACAAGTTGAAGTTTGAACATCCCTTTGGTACATAAAGCTTTTCCGAAGTATGTTTCTTTGAAAGACATCACTATCTGTCCAGCATTAATGTCCATCCTCAAGCCTGCGATGCAGAGAAGACTTCCTGAGACCAGATTCTTGGCTATCATTGGTACATGCTTCACATCCTAAAGCGTCAGCGACTTCCCCGAAGTCAGGTTCAGTACCACCGTTCTGGTCGCTAGAACTTCAGTTTGTGCTTGATTTGTGACTATAACCTTCTCAGATGTAGACTTGTAGCTGGTGAACAACTCCTTCTTTGAGCAAATATGGTAGGATGCGCCATTGTCCACCCACTAGTCAGAGTCAATACCAGTCATGATAACCTGCGCAATCATAGCAACCTTGTTAGGCTCACCTTGCTCTGTCTGTTTGGGCTTGGATCTGCATTCACTCCGGTAGTGGCCCTTCTTTCCATAATTGAAGCAAGTCACTTCGGACTTGGGCTTTAGCTTCGATTTGAACGAAGTCGACTTCACCTGCAGATGGTTGAAGTCCTTTTTTTTTATGAGAAGCCTTATGCTTCCCCTTGGAATCACCAGAATGCACCAAGTTGGCCTTTGCCAACTGTTTGGACAGGGAATCCAATTTCAGTTGTCCCCTGGCCTCATCTTCAATGTGAATCTAGTGAAGAAGATCTTCGAGATGGATCTCCATCTTCTTACGGTACATGTCAGTCTTGAACCTGATTCAGCCTGGAGGAAGCTTGGTGACGATATCCCCCACCTTGAAGTAATCTTCCTGCTTCATGCCCTCTTCCTCCAGCTTCTACTGCATCTTTAGAAGTTCTTTGACTTGCGACCGCATTACCTTCTCGTCTTCAAATTGCAAAGTGAAAAACTTTTCAACGAGATAGATTTTTGACATCTTTTTATCAGTTTTGTAATGCTTCTCAAGAGCTTCCCAGACGTCCTTGGCCTTCTCTTTCTTATTGTAAGACTCTGCCATCGAGTCCTCCATGGCATTGAGGATCAATAGCTTGTAGAGGTCATTGTTTTCTTTCCACTTGTTGTGCGCGTCCTGCGCCACACCAACTTCAAGTTCTCCTCCATCTTTAGGGATGATAGGTTCTGGTTCAACCAACACATAAGCAACTTTGACAAGAGAAAGATTCAGAGAGATCTTCCTCTTCCAAATGTTGTAGTGTTCGCCATCAAACTTCTCAAGCTTGTGAAAGCTAGTATCGAGAAGGTTTGATCGGTTCTCCATCTTACTCGGATCTTGCTTTGAGATTGTTAGTCCCGAGGCTTAATCAAAGATGGTAGAACCAAAAGTTGAAGTCGAGATCAGGAGTTCACACAAGAGTTTCCTTCCTGATATCTCTCGATCCAACAAGAAGACAATATATAAGATCTGATTACAACAGGAAACAAGATAATAAAATAATAAAAAAACCTATATTATCGTTTTTCCTTGCAATCGCAGTTGCAAACGGACAGAATAGAGTTATAACTCACAGAAGAGAGGAGGAGGAGGAGGAAGAAGAAGAAGAAGAAGAAGAAGAAGAAGAAGAAGAAGACTTTGCTTGCTTGGGTGATAAGGATCACCGTTGCTCAAAGCAAGATTCGTTCCACACGATCTGCTCCCAGGAACCAGCAAGTTCAAGTAGAACTTCTGGAACGCTCGTTGTCTCCTCTATCTGGACTCACACGAACTCCCTGGACTCCAATGGCGGCGGCATCAACAACTCTCTTCATCTCTTTTTTTTCGAAGTAAGTTCTCAAAGAGACACGAAAAGAGTATTTATAGAGAGAGGGTAAAATCATTAGCCGCCTAACAGTTACGGAAAGATAGTGTAAGCCCCAGATTTTTCAAAAAATATTAAAATTGGAATTTTTCACAATTTTCTGGAATTTTCTGGGAATTTTCTGTATTTAAAATCAGGGTTTTGAATTACTACCTAATTTTTAATTGATAATAAACAAAATTAAAATATTGTGAAAATATTATTTTTGGGTGTAAAATGGAAAACTGGACTTAGGGTAATTTTTCTGGAATTTATCGGGCCCCGGACCTAATTTTAAATCACCTAAAACTATTTAATTAATTAATTAATTGTTATTATTATTATTAATAATAATTATTATTATTTTTTTATTATTATTTATATTTATTTCTGGCCCAGCCAACCATTCCAGCCCGGCCCAGCCCATTGGGCCCGAGCCCATCCGTCTAGCGGGTCGGGTCGGGTCCGCTTGAACCCGACCCGCCCGGACCCGACTGACCCGTTCCCCTTCTCCCCGCAGCCCGCGCATCCGCCGCCGAGTCCGCCGCGCCCGGCCGTTCCGCACGCCGCTGCGAGCGCCGTGCCATGGCCGCCACGACCTCGCAACCGCCGGCCGACCTCCCCTCTCTCCTCCCTCTCCCTCCCCTATATTAAACCCTTCAACCCCCCCCTCCGGCCACCACGACCCCGCCGGCTCACCCCCTCTGCTCCGCCGCTCCTCCGCTCCGCCGCGTCGTCAGCCACCGGCGCCGCCCGCTGCAGCCCCCGCCGTTCCCGCCCAGCTCCGCCGCTGCTCCGCTAGCAGCCGACCCCGCAGTAGACAGCAGCGGCCGACCCAACCGTCCCCGGCCGCCGTGCCCGCGCCGCCGCCTCCGCCAGCAACGCCGGCGCCGCCCTCGGCCTCCCCCGCAGCGGCGCCGCCCTCCTCCGCCGCCCAAGCTGCCGCCTACGGCCGGATTCCCTGAACCCTAACCCTAGTTCGATCCGCGTGTCCGACACGAGTCGGATACGATTTTCCCCGGTTTTTCGGGTCCCATTCAGGTGCGTGTATCTTTTTGCTCGTAGCTCCGTTTTCAATTCCGTAAATTATGTTGTGAAGCCTGTATGACTCTCTCGGTGTCCGGACAAACTGTTCGGGGCATCGCGTCCTGTGGTGATCGCACACCGCGATCCAAAAACAGGAAAAACCAGACCCTGTTTTCACCCCGGAACTGAGTCCGCCCCGCCAAACGGGATGACTTGGTCGCGTGCGGTCTTCACAGATACGTACGCATCGTCGATACGGATGTGTGAGTTTTCGTGGAAGCTGATTCGGGTGTACGAGCACACCGGAATCAACGCGTATCCGCGGACATCGCCCCGTATCCGCCTTTTCTGCAATTTACCCTAACTTCGTGCACACTCGTCAGATCGAGACGAAACTTGCGCCATCGGACTCGTAGCGATACGCTGGTCCTGTAGGTCAAGTTTGGTTCGATTCTGAGAACGTTGACGAAATCGCGTGTCGTGGGCCCCACAGGCCCCGCTCGATGGGCGATTTTGTGTTCGGCTCATCGGAATCCAAATCTGGAAGTTCCGTTGGGTTCGTATCAGCGTTCCTGACCTGTTGACACTAAGTTTGGTGAATTTGGAGACCGTTGACCTGGACACGTTTTTCGGTGCAAAGCGGGCCCACCGGCGGACTCCGTTTTGACCTGAAACTGCCGTTTTTGTCCTTGTCTCCAAATTGGACCCAAGGACAGGCGTTTCTAGCTATTTGACGTCTTCTGAGCGTGATGGTAATATTTATTTCAGCTTTTGGACTCATCTCTGGAAACTTCCCTAGAACAATTAATCAGATCCAAACAACAGGCAAGTACCTGCACTTCAAGTTAATCTTTATATTGTGATAATTAAATTCCCTGCTCTACTAGTACCCTTGCTGATTACACGTAGTGTTAGAATACTATATTTTATGTATTGAATATTGGAATTCATGTCTTGTTTTTCATGTCGGGTGGGAGAATACTAGAAGGCATGTAGTTTACCCTTCCCCTTGTCGTGTTTAATAGCTGGTGGTACACGACTGTCCATCAGCCGGATCTCGATTATTCGTGTTTAATAGCCGTCCATGACGGCCGGATTAGCCTTATAAACCCCTACATGCCAACTAAGTATTCTAAAAACAAACACAAGTTTCATACAGATAACTTCTGGTCATGTTATATTTCTTGCTGATTGTGTAGTTTCAGTTCCTGCTCGTTTACTACTGTTTTCTCATATTCCTGTTTATAGTTTTGACTCTGAGATATTAACATTCCTTTATGCAATTTTCTTAACATGATATTCAATAATTAATTGTCATAAATATTTAGTTTAACCTTGTTGTGCATTGTGTACTTTGCTCCTTTCCTGACTGGATCCGTTGTTTAGGCGATGATGAGAACCTTGCCCCCACCTATTATGGCCCCTATGAGACAGCAGGTGATACAGTTGCAGAGCCGGTTCCCACCCAGGAGACTACTCCTGCAGAGTAGTTAGCATTTAGCTATTTGTTTTCCTTTCATCTTAGTAATCGGGTTTGTCCCCGATTTAATTTCTGGTCTTGTAATAAACTCTGGATCTATTGTCACATTCAGTTTATGAAATCTTAGCATCATTTTCCTGCTATTTTCCTTGCCTATTTAATTATTGTGAATGAGCTAGATTTATTACCTGTGATTATGCCCTAGACAGCGTACTACCGCCGACTCTGCGGCGTAGGCTGGACGTACCCACGCGCTCGTGCCCGAATATCCGGGTGCGGGTCGTGACACGTTTTTGTGGTGGCCCATGCAGGTCAAACGACTAAATTGTTCGGTTTCAACTTAGGGACCGAACAGGCCTGCAATAAGATTGAGGATTCTAGGAAAAGCTCATTCACAGTATAGGGTCCTTATTTAATTCTTAATATCACTTCTGATCAATTTTTCCTATCGCCCTTGATTTTCAAGTAATCTATTCTGAACTCCCTATCCCTTCATCTTTCAGAATGGTCCAGACAAGGAACACAGTAGGAGACACATCAGAACCAGCTGAGCAGAATGTGCCCGAAACTCTTGCACTCCCGCCGCCTCCATCTGTTCCGGCAGTTACTCTGGATGGGGCACAGCTACTCGGAGTGTTCCAGGGACTAGTGGAATCCCAGAAAGAACAGACTGCACTTCTACGGACCAGCCTCTCAGAAGCTATTAAGTCCCAGGAGTCGCCACTCAAGAGGCCAGGGAGTGCCAAAGACTTCAAAAATCTCAGACCCTTGGAATTCTACAGAACTGAGGGCATTCTCTATGCCGATGAGTGGATAGAGAACGTCGAGAGACTCCTGAAGACTGCTCGGGTTCCTGATGATCTCAAAGTGGAGTCTGCAAGCCTGCAACTGTTCGATATAGCTCGGACCTGGTTTAGAGACGAACCTCAACTATCTTCTCCTGACCTCACCTGGGAGGACTTCAAGAGACTGTTCAAGGAGAAATTCTACCCCGAAGTGGCTCGGAAAGCTCTCGAAAGTCAATTCGAGAGACTGGAACAAGGTAACCTATCTGTAGATGAGTATACTGCTGAATTTAGCAGGCTAAGCCACTTTGCGGAGTACATGGTTCGTACCCCGGAGGACAGAGCCCGTAGATTCAAGAAGGGGCTGTCTCCGGATATTCGCCTTGCTGTCACCACCAGCCGAGCTCGCACCTATGAGGAAATCTTGAACGTGGCACAAGGCGTTGAGAGAGACATGGGGCATAAACTAAAGCGAGAGAGAGATGCCGGAAATACGGGACCCAACAAACGCCCTTTTCAACAACAACAACAGCAGAGGTCCCCGCAGCAAACCCAGCGTCCTCTCCCTCGAGCCACAGCACCCCAACACCAAGCTCAAGGATAGAATCAACGAGTTCCCACTTGTGGCTTTTGTCAAAAACAAGGTCACACCTGGCAAGTTTGTAGGAAGAGACTGGGTGCCTGTCTATATTGTGGATCAACAGAACATCAAGTGAGGAACTGCCCCACTGCTCCAGGACGCGGACAAGCTTACGTGATGACCGTGGAGAACGCGCAAACTCTGGAAGCAGCTAATGCGCGTAAGTGATTCGTAGATACCTTTTCTAGTATTGTTTAGCTCATGCCTATTGGTTCGTGACCTCAGCCCCAACCTAGTAATTTTGAACTTGCTAAATACCTGGTATGCTTTTAAATTTGATAACTGTTTTAGAGGATTTTGCTATTGTGCTTATTTTGTGTTATTTCGTGAACTTCAATAATTTGCACCTCCTTTTCATCATCATCTAGCGCACTTAATTTTGCTGAACTTGACTTATGCTGCTATTTTATAGCCTAGTTTTGCAAGCTTACCCTTTATCGGGCTTGTTCATGACACATGTATTATTGAGGCCTGATCAACCCCACTAATACAAGTGTCTACTCAGAATCAGTGTACTACGGTCTGATCAACCTTAGTGCATTTTGATTCGCACTTCGCACGACTACTTTACGTGGATTGAGATATATAGTTGACTAGTATACTTGCCCCTAAATACGTCTGAGCATATCGTATCCGTTACATAACTGTACTAATACAAGCATGCGAATAAATGATTACCAGAATAGAATCTTAATCCATAACCGCCTGACCATTCCCATTAGAATTCTTTAAACGCCTTGATCCCTATACCTCTGTTCTACCACCTCGCCCTTAAACTCTTTATTATTGATCCTCACCTTCCCTTACTTCGGAAGGACAGAATCCTGTGTTTGGTATAAGTTTAATTTATAGTGCTAGATGATAACCCTTTATGACTAAGGCAATACCCTAGGTGATGTGTTCTGTGTTGCAGACTTAAAGATTCAATACCATGATTTATTAAGTTGGACCTAGCTTTACTAGTTGTACAGCCTTAGAGGATATATGGGTAAAATTATAAGTTGGGTAGCGACCGCAATGTTCACCTGAGAGAAAACCGTTGGACTGTAATCAAGTGAGATTGGACAGAGAGAACCCTGCCATATTTTTAAATTTCGAGGACAAAATTTTATAAGTTGGGTAGATTGTAAGCCCCTGATTTTTCAAAAAATATTAAAATTGGAATTTTTCACAATTTTCTGGAATTTTCTGGGAATTTTCTGTAATTAAAATCAGGGTTTTGAATTACTACATAATTTTTAATTGATAATAAACAACATTAAAATATTGTGAAAATATTATTTTTGGGTGTAAAATGGAAAACTGGACTTAGGATAATTTTTCTGGAATTTATCGGACCCCGGACCTAATTTTAAATCACCTAAAACTATTTAATTAATTAATTAATTGTTATTATTATTATTAATTATTATTATTATTTTATTATTATTATTATTATTATTTATATTTATTTCCGGCCCAGCCCATCATTCCAGCCCGGCCCAGCCCATTGGGCCCGAGCCCATCCGTCTAGCGGGTCGGGTCGGGTCCGCTTGAACCCGACCCGCCCGGACCCGACTGACCCGTTCCCCTTCTCCCCGCAGCCCGCGCATCCGCCGCCGAGTCCGCCGCGCCCGGCCGTTCCGCACGCCGCTGCGAGCACCGTGCCATGGCCGCCACGACCCCGCAACCGCCGGCCGACCTCCCCTCTCTCCTCCCTCTCCCTCCCCTATATTAAACCCTTCAACCCCCCCTCCGGCCACCACGACCCCGCCGGCTCACCCCCTCTGCTCCGCCGTTCCTCCGCTCCGCCGCGTCGTCAGCCACCGGCGCCGCCCGCTGCAGCCCCCGCCGTTCCCGCCCAGCTCCGCCGCTGCTCCGCCAGCAGCCGACCCCGCAGTAGACAGCAGCGGCGGCCCCAACCGTCCCCGGCAGCCGTGCCCGCGCCGCCGCCTCCGCCAGCAACGCCGGCGCCGCCCTCGGCCTCCCCCGCAGCGGCGCCGCCCTCCTCCGCCGCCCAAGTTGCCGCCTACGGCCGGATTCCCTGAACCCTAACCCTAGTTCGATCCGCGTGTCCGACACAAGTCGGACACGATTTTCCCCGGTTTTTCGGGTCCCGTTCAGGTGCGTGTATCTTTTTGCTCGTAGCTCCGTTTTCAATTCCGTAAATTGCGTTGTGAAGCCTGTATGACCCTCTCGGTGTCCGGACAAACTGTTCGGGGCATCGCGTCCTGTGGTGATCGCACACCGCGATCCAAAAACAGGAAAAACCAGACCATGTTTTCACCCCGGAACTGAGTCCGCCCCGCCAAACGGGACGACTTGGTCGCGTGCGGTCTTCACAGATACGTACGCATCGTCGATACGGACGTGTGAGTTTTCGTGGAAGCTGATTCGGGTGTGCGTGCACACCGGAATCAACGAGTATCCGCGGACATCGCCCCGTATCCGCCTTTTCTGCAATTTACCCTAACTTCGTGCACACTCGTCAGATCGAGACGAAACTTGCGCCATCGGACTCGTAGCGATACGCTGGTCCTATAGGTCAAGTTTGGTTCGATTCTGAGAACGTTGACGAAATCGCGTGTCGTGGGCCCCACAGGCCCCGCTCGACGGGCGATTTTGTGTTCGGCTCATCGGAATCCAAATCTGGAAGTTCCGTTGGGTTCGTATCAGCGTTCCTGACCTGTTGACACTAAGTTTGGTGAATTTGGAGACCGTTGACCTGGACACGTTTTTCGGTGCAAAGCGGGCCCACCGGCGGACCCCGTTTTGACCCGAAACTGCCGTTTTTGCCCTTGTCTCCAAATTGGACCCAAGGACAGGCGTTTCTAGCTATTTGACGTCTTCTGAGCGTGATGGTAATATTTATTTCAGCTTTTGGACTCATCTCTGGAAACTTCCCTAGAACAATTAATCAGATCCAAACAACAGGCAAGTACCTGCACTTCAAGTTAATCTTTATATTGTGATAATTAAATTCCCTGCTCTACTAGTACCCTTGCTGATTACACGTAGTGTTAGAATACTATATTTCATGTCTTGAATATTGGAATTTATGTCTTGTTTTTCATGTCGGGTGGGAGAATACTAGAAGGCATGTAGTTTACCCTTCCCCTTGTCGTGTTTAATAGCTGGTGGTACACGACTGTCCATCAGCCGGATCTCGATTATTCGTGTTTAATAGCCGTCCATGACGGCCGGATTAGCCTTATAAACCCCTACATGCCAACTAAGTATTCTAAAAACAAACACAAGTTTCATACAGATAACTTCTGGTCATGTTATATTTCTTGCTGATTGTGTAGTTTCAGTTCCTGCTCGTTTACTTCTGTTTTCTCATATTCCTGTTTATAGTTTTGACTCTGAGATATTAACATTCCTTTATGCAATTTCCTTAACATGATATTCAATAGTTAATTATCATAAATATTTAGTTTAACCTTGTTGTGCATTGTGTACTTTGCTCCTTTCCTGACTGGATCCGTTGTTTAGGCGATGATGAGAACCTTGCCCCCACCTATTATGGCCCCTATGGGACAGCAGGTGATACAGTTGCAGAGCCGGTTCCCACCCAGGAGACTACTCCTGCAGAGTAGTTAGCATTTAGCTATTTGTTTTCCTTTCATCTTAGTAATCGGGTTTGTCTCCGATTTAATTTCTGGTCTTGTAATAAACTCTGGATCTGTTGTCACATTCAGTTTATGAAATCTTAGCATCCTTTTCCTGCTATTTTCCTTGCCTATTTAATTATTGTGAATGAGCTAGATTTATTACCTGTGATTATGCCCTAGACAGCGTACTACCGCCGACTCTGCGGCGTAGGCTGGACGTACCCACGCGCTCGTGCCCGAATATCCGGGTGCGGGTCGTGACAGATAGGAACAGATTAATTACGAATCCCTAAAAGGTAGGCACGAATTAATTTCAAATTCCTCATAAAATGGATCTAAATAACTGACCATATCTTTCCATAACCGTTCAAATATATCCGCAGCAGCAGCATCGCATGCGACCGCCCCATCTGGCAGCGCGTGCGACCGTCCATGCGACCGCGCATGAGAGAGCGCATCACAAAGCGCCACTTTGCGCCCTTGAGCCCGAGTCCGAGTCGCTAAACCTTTTTGGGGCTTAGCTCCTATGCAATAAATTCCAAGAGAATGACAAAAAGCATAAATGTTTTCAATAAGGAGTTAATCTTTTTTCATCCTAATAAAATACCCCCACATGGCACCCATGTGCCTCACCACACCCCATGTGCACACCTCAACACAAGCAAAGCATTATATTGAGATACCCACTTGGTGGTGTAGCCAATGTGGGACTATCTTTCATAGTCCAAAGGCAAAAACGCCAACAACACTCTCTCCTTTTTTCTGAAAGAACATGTAATTTACACTTATGTAAGCTGTTTTTTAATTAAAAAATTATGTAAGCAAAATAATATGTGCTTAATTCGTCAAATATGTACTACTATATAATCCAAATATCAGAAATATAACTTCTTCTTTTTTTGTTGTAGCAATTCCTTGCCTAAAAGTATCGATCGTTATTAATGTATATAAAAAAAAGTCATTTGATTAGCCATCCACTAACTCACATCCACTAACTCAAACTTTCATATTAACCGTCTAAAACAGTCATAATCCCTACCATCTCTTACTCTTGTACATGCAACTTGTGTGTCCCGATCACTAAGTGTTTGCCAAAGAGTTGATTGTCTCATTGTTTAATTGAGGACTTAATAGCAAATAACTTGGAAGCTTATGGTATGCTTTAAGTCTTTCAACTCTAGTTAGCATGTCCTGAAGTAGTTATTATTAGTATATACTTCAATGGCATCAACTTGTATGGGCTCTTCATCTTTTCTCCCTGTATTCATACTGTCCTGCTGATGCTTTGATTCCACTCCTCCAATCAATTCCAAAACGAAGACCTGCAGAAGACTCATAATAAACCCAAATTAAACTTCATTATATGACGATTGATCATTTGGAACCAACGTGTCTAATGAGTAAACTAATCAAGAGGAAGTACAATACAAATCAGTGTTCAAAACCCCCATAAACTGCCTAGTGGAGACCATCTACAAACCTTCTATAAATACCTACTCAGTAAGTCATGTTCGATATAAGCACAGGAAGATTAATTATATAACCTTACCTCACATTTTGCAAAATATACATCGATCAAATTAGTGAAGAAGATGGTGGTGGCAACTTTCTGTGAGGAATTGAAGTCTTCGATTCCCCCTTCAAGGCTTTGGAAGGCAGCGGTTGTCGATGTCCATAATCTGCTTCCAAAGATTGCGCCACAGTTCATAGCCAGCATAGACATAGTAGAAGGAAATGGGGGAGTCGGCACCATCAAAGTAACAAAGTTCACCGAAGGTTTGAATATCGTCATCATCTAATATATATATATATATACCTCTTCCAAAAACAAAACAAAAATCCTTCTATGATGTGAATAATATGTTTCCGAACGTACGATAAAGATTGAATGAAGCACTAACGTTACCAAGCTTTGAAGAAGTATATGGCATGAACCACCCACTAAAGCAATGTTTGAAGTGGGAAAAACTCGAACGGAAAATAGTTGGATCATTGAATTAAGACTGGTACTGCAAATATCTCAACTGACATCCTCAAATACCACTTCAATCCACTATACCCCAAAAAAAAAAAACTCGTGTTTAAAGCAAGGTTTGTGGTACCGATATCAAATCAGTATCATATCCTTTCTATGAGTATCGGTATAAGAGGTATCGACAATATCGGATAGGTATATCACACTTTTTTTTGGGTATCGGAAAGAAAATAATTATTAAAATTTTAGACAAAATATTTTATATACTTGGACATAATTTTAAGTATTATTTGTGTTGTTTCTTAATTTTTCGAAATTGAATGAAATATTAGTCGCTCTTGATTATCGGTTAGCTACGATTGATAAGTTTTCTACTCTTACATGCTTTTACAACTACTTTACTGTGATTTTACACCCTTGCTGATTGGTCATTCTCGTTCAATTATCTTTTACCGAATTGGCTTAAAAAAAAAGACCTCCAATGTCGGTATCGGTCAGTATCGGATCGGGACATGCGAAACTGTATCGATATCGACCGTATCGGATCGGTATCGACCGATACCGCAAAACTATGGTCGAAAGGTTGCGGCTTGTAATCCAACAACAATCTGTAAAAGTAACAGCACTACGTAAGAAGGTTTCTGAAGTTGATTTGTGGTATATATGCAGGAATCAAGGAACTAACCTCAGTGAAGTCCCGAACCGATGCAATCGACGAAGCCAACTTCTACTTCAAATACTCGGTTATCGACCCAAGTGGTAAGTTTGAGGTATGTTCATACGAGTACAAATTTGATCCTTCGGAAGATGGAGGGAGTGTGTGCAAGATATCGGGACGGCAAAAGACTGCCGGAGACCATGAACTCACCGAAGCCGAGAAGAACATGGCCAAGGAGACGGCTGTTAAAGCATTCAAGGGGATCGAAGCCTACCTCCAAGCTGTTCCAGATGCTTATGCCTAGCTAGAATTCAAGAGAATTTTTCAATTTGCTCTTCACTTCTAAGTTCATAAGTAGCTTCATCTATGTTATCCACCAAATATAAGGCCTGCTCATGAAGACTGGGGAATCCTCAGGGAAGTATCAGTTGGAACTCCCTAATTGTTTGTGTGAGACCAATATATTTTCGTGGAGGAACTGGTTGCTTTGGTTATGTTTGGAATGAACAAGTACTTTGTGTTTGGCACATTGCAGTGTCTTTTTTTTTTTTTTTTTTTAAGATCAATTGTAGTGTTGTTCCGTTGGAGTCTATTTTCTTATATGAATTCGAAGAATGCTCAAGTCTTTGATAAACTTCAACTTCTGTACACCTGCGGAACACGCTTCTTACCGCTCACATTTGTTCCTTGGTTTGTCCACCTGCTTATCACGATTTCAGCGTAGTGTATGAATTATCGATATTGGGTGAGATTTACGACGAGAACATCTTGGAGTGTCTGAGCATCATTCGTTCGTGTCGGAAAAGTTCGAAAAGTCGAAAGCGATGAAAGAGGTTCGTTTTGAACGTGTGTCAGACTTGAAAAAAGCCGTATCAGTACAAGTGGTGTACCGATAGTATACCGGTGAATCTCGTTTTTGTTCCGAAAAAATTATGACTCGAATTGCCTATTTTTGGGATGTCGGAGCTGAATGCCAAGGAATCAATAGTCCGGATCTTCTTGCAATTGTGATGCTCTAAATAGCTGTTTTCTAACTCCTATCTCTAAGAGACTACAATCTAAGGTTAGAGTTTTTTAAAGGGTGCAATTTTCTAAGAAAAGTAAGAGGTGATTCGAGAAGTTATTTATTGGTTCTTCATCGTCTTCGCGTCTTCGGAAATCCTTTTGTGTTCGATGTAATCTATTTCTATCTATTAGAATCTGTGGAGGAGTTTGTAAGGAGATGGTGAATCTCTTTATTCTATCAGTAGAGACTTTCGAATTGGATTTCAATCATCTCGTGATTTTTTCCGTCAAAATTTTATCCGTAAAAAATATTGTGTTTTTGGTGTAAATAGTTTTATAATATTTCTTTGGTTCTCACCAAGTTGTATGGCTTTGAGGGAACAGTTTTCCGACGTTCAATTTCAACATGAATTTTTCACTTTGATTGGATGACGAGCTGTCTGAAATTTCCACTTTGATTCAATGAGGAACTGTCTGAATTAAGCAGTGTTGATCTCTGTCCAAATGTGCTTAGCACCCAATTGTGTGAAATGTGCATCTTAATTAAAATACATCTTAGTTAAGCTAACTGCCAAGGCCATGACGTGACCCTGATCATTCAAATATGTACTTTTGCGGTTGTGTGAGTGTCGAGGACGAAAAGACGAACTACGAGTCTTTCCTATTGTGGCCGTCGTAATGTCGTTGGAGTCTTGCAACTGTAGCAGGTGTTGAAATATTGTTTTACATTTATCAGTTTTGCTACGATTACGCTGGTATATTATTGTTATTATTATTAGTTATTGTACCTTTTCAAAATCATATAATGGTCATTATTGAAATTATCAATTTTTAGGTATTTTGATCTGTAACAATTTTATAATTAATAATATTCTGGTTATAGTTCCCGTATTGCTGTAATATGCTATAATCACTTTTATTTGGTAGTAATATGTTGATAAGAACATTTATAATTTGATGACTATTATTCAGTTAGTTGTTTATTTCTAATGCTATTCTCATTATTTTTGACTGGATGCTTTGATTCCATAAGCACACATGGGAGTTTATGGTGGCTGTCCAGTCCCAGTAGTGATAAAAACCGAAGTACCTGAAAAAGGAGGCGGTCTGGAAAAGAGGTGAAGAGAGTATCATCAATATGATAATTAAATACAATATTCCATGGTACAGTGATTTTTAATATTTAGTACCATCCTTCAATGCAACACGGGAACTAGTTCTCACTTTTAATCTAGGGGTTCATGCATAAACACTTAACGAACCGCTGCTGCTCGGTCCGTATTTTTATGAGCTCCACCGCCGACCAATGGGGCCGAAGCTTGGCCTCGGTTTGGCCTCGGTTTGGCCCGTTCGGACATTCGGTCCGGTCTGTGTAGCACGGTTCTTATAGACTTTGAATTTTGAAAAAGTTAAAAATATTTTTGTATTTAGATCTCCAAAATCGATATAATTATTACTTGGACCAATAGTTGACTCGTCATTCATTTACACAAATGATGATAAAAGAGTCACTATAGTACATAGGAGAAATAAAATTATAGTAGATATGGACATATACCATGAGTAGAGACAATGATTCTTACAACAACACAATCAAGTCAGTCGAGTTAACCGTGAGTCCAAGGTCCAAATAGTAATTATGTCGATTATGGAGACGCAAATACAAATTTAACAACTTATTCGAGACCCAAACTCTAAAAAAAAATCTTTTAATCTAATTTCTTTCTGTATAATCTTGTGTGATAAATTTCAATCCACAGAAACCCACAACAGTGCACGCTCTAGCAATTTAGTTATTATTTGTTTTAAATTTCTAACTCCCCACTCTCTCACTATCTCACTACAAAAATAAACTGTTTTAGCGACGGAATTATCCATCGCTAAAATGCATATTTTTGCCACTATTTGCATTTAGCGACTGATTAGCGACGAAAATGTTCCGTCAGAAAAATTAACGTCGCTACGAAAATTTCGTCGCTGATCCGTCGCTTTATCGACGGATTAGCGACGGAATGAGCGACATAAAACCAGCGACGGATCAGTAACGTATAAATTTTGTCGCTAAACTTTTTGTCTACTTACCAACATAATAGCGACGGATTATGCGAGCTAAAATTTGTCAAATTTTTTAGAAGGTTTTGCACATTCATGGCTCACAGAGTTAGTCGCTAATCCGTCGCTAAGTCGTTACTCTCAGTGACGGATAAGCGAAGGATGTTAACAACGGACTTTGATACATGTTTGGCACATTTGTGTGTATCAGACGTTTTAGCGACAGAATAGTCCGACGCTAGGTAGTCGCTGGCCTGAGATTTTTCGTCAGCAATTCATCGCTGACCTAAGATTTTTCAGATTTTTCGTCGCTATTACGTCGACAGTCCATCACTAAAGGTAATATTTTTTCCAGAAATTAATTTCTGCTAAGCATATACCTGTTATACATTCACCAATTTTCACACAAATAAATTTTACATTAGTAAATTCCACACAAACTAATAAAACTCACACAAATATGTACAAATGTTATATATACAATGAAATAATAAATTAGAGTAATCCAAACATGTACAAATAACTGTTATACAATCCCATAAAGTCAAATAAATACAATCAAGTCAAAAAAATACAACCAACTCAAAAAAAAATTATCAAGTCGATGGTGGAGATGAAGGCGGCGGCGGCTGCCCGCTAGCCATGTACTGCGCCACAACCATAGAGATGATATCTTGTAGATCATCAGGAGAAACGCCAGACGGAGCAGTGGCAGGAGCCGTCGAAGGAGCTGGATGACCCATCGATACCGTCGGAGGAGCTGGAGTCATCGCAGTAGTTGGCAGACCCAACGTAGTAGCCGTCGGAGGAGCCATCGTAGTAGCCGTCGGAGGAGTAGGTGCTGCAGCATCACGAGTGGCTATCAACCGTCGGACCAGCCTATGTAGCTCATGCACAGTCGTTGTGAGCTGCTCCAGAGACATAGCACCAGAAGAAATGCCAGAATTGGGCACTAATGGAGCTGGAGTAGCCATCGGAGGAGCTCTGGAAAGAACTGACGGCTGAGATGAAAATGATCTGGTACCGTATACGCTGTCGTCTTTCCCTCTCCCGACAGCTTGTACCAACCGATCGTTTCTCTCAGTCGACGTACTGCTCTCAGCACCCCCTCTAACGTCTTATACGTCTCCTATATTTATTTATATAAATATGTTTATAGCTAAGAATTTTTGAGTTATATGTGCTATATTTGATTTTTGTTAAAGTATCATATTAGATACTAGATATTATAGTATATGTATATAATTTGAGTTATATTTACTATATTTGATTTCCATGATATCTTAAAATATGATATTAACCAAGGTTCAAAGTATCGGAATCGAAATCAGAATCGGTATCGAACCATTCCTATGCGGTTTAAAGTAAATTGAATAAAATTATAATTTTAAGTATTTATAGTATTTACAGTGTTGTTTCTTAAAATAGGATATTAACCCAGGTATATAATTTTAAGTATTTACAGTATTATTTCTTAGTATTTTTGAAATTGAATGAAATAGTAATCACCCTTGTCGATTAATTTATATGTGATAGATAAGTTTTCCTCTTTTATATAATTTTACAATCTTAATATAACATAATATAACTTCATAAACCATCAGAATGGATAAAAAATTAACCTAGAAACTAAAAAATGTCATAGTTTGACTGTTTGACATAGAGTTGACCTAGTTTGACTATTTTGACCTAGAAACCTAGAATCTAATTAAATTATAAAAATAATCTAATTAAATTGATAAAATTTTATAAAGATAATTTACATATGCTTTGGCGGCCGCTCATCTACGAGCTTCCCATCCTTCTTTCTTTTGTGGATCCGCTGAAAGATTGCTGGAAAGTCGATGGACTTTGGGTCTTTTCCGGCTCTAGCGGCCTCGTCGCACTGTAAAACTTAAGCAATTAATAATTAAACAAAAAATTAGACTTACAAAAAAATTGATCTAGCGAAAAATTTTAATACTAACCATCCGTCGAAAATGCTCGACGGTCGGAATGGATCCACTAGTTTAGAGACTACACTTAGCACGGGCAGCCTTCGCCTTCTCGCACTTGACCTTGTAGGCCGGGTGTCCATCTTGTTCTTCATCTCCTCCCAGTACTCCTCCTTCAGCCACTCCTTACGGTGATCCAGTACAAGTAACGCCAGCGCCTTCTGGTCATTGATCATATCGTTCAACCTCTTGCTGGCGACGGTCTTGTAGCACTTTCGGATATCAATATCTCTGTGATCCGGCCACCAGTACAACCTCTGTAAATTAGAAAAATATTTTTTATCATTGTAACAAAAAAATTATATATTATTATAAATAAAATTTATATACAAACCCCGAGCTTCTCCAGCCAAGCGAATCATCGATCGAGCGGGATGTCATTGAAGTTGATATAAGGGCCATGAAAGTAGCCCTGCATGATCTTCCCCAGATCATTTATAGCCTTGATCGGGAAGAATCTGAAATAACTAGACAATATACAATTAGAATAAAAATACAAAAGAAATGTGTAAATTGACAAATAAATGCTTACGTCATTCCATCGACCTATAGCTCGGGACTGTAGTGCCCCGCTCCGTGTTTGACACTATGTACAAGAGATATCGGTTTGCTGACTCAAAAATGAAACATTCTTGAAGAGCTCCTTGTTGAACCAGAAGATGACTAATCTAGGTGAGTGGACAGAACTTCATTCTCTGATTCTTGCACGCCTTAATAATAAATTTGAGTTTTTTGAAATGCTTGTTTCTTTAATAAGATAATGTTCGCATTGTGAATGATAGAACGAGATCTTGCTTGCCTAAAAATAGATAGAATCATTGCCATGCTAAGTTGAAGAATAGAATATTGCATGCTAGTTACACTGACACCGCTATCGAACGAATATTGCCATACTAAAGAAAGAGTAGAATTGCTTGTTAACTAGAAGAGATAAATTGACCCATGCCATGCTTGCTTAAATTAAAGATCTTTCATATGTTTGCTTGTCATCGTGTATATAATTGCTTGTCTTGGATGCAAAATCTTGATGGAATATATGCTTGTTTTGTTATAAGAGTAAATGACTTGTCTTGTTAGAGAAGAGACTAGTAGCCGCCCATATATTTTGGTCCTACTGGATTTAGGGGGGTGCGGCTATTAGATAAGAGATAGATGGATTGAAAATTTTTATTGTCACGTTGTGTTATGCTTGTGATATTCTTGTTATCGTGGAGCTTGCGGTGGATGGAGGCTAAATGACAAGTTGGAGACTAATAGTGCGTCCTGAAGTTCTGGTCCTACGGGATCTAGGGGACGTGGCTATTAGAATGGTGGATGAAGACTACTTATGGGGGAAGACTAATAGTGTGCCCTGAGGGTACGGCTATTAGATGGGAGGAGGTGCTTCTGTTGGAAAGAGTTTGGGTTAGAGAAGTTAGCTTGTTCATGGAGATAGCTACATTCAGGTAGTTAGGGAGCATGCTAGGCTAGTCTTCTTGCATACCTAACTGTTTGATGCAGAGACGGATAGGAAAAGAGAACCATATATATATATATATGCAAATTGTTGCTAACTTGTATGTCTGCTATAGGGATAATCGATCGACAAGGGGTAAGAAACACCAAGAGTATATATATATATAGTATGCTTGTTCATAATCATATGCATCTTAGAGTTTATCTGATAGTGTTTTATGTATTTGCATCGGTCGAACAATGACTATTAGTGCAGAGCTGAACCTTGATCACGGCTGTTATTTTGAGCGTATTTTAGTGAAGAGCAACTATGAGTCACAGCTGCTAATAGCATCAGATAAAAGAGTCATTGGTTAGCTGAATTACCGCTACTGATCCTGAGTTTCTTGGGGGCCGAAATCTTATAGATAGTTTTTCTTGTTTGCTTGATTGAAAGATAGTCCACTAAATAATACATTCTCCCTAGAGTCTTTGAGTATAGCTCACGAGACACGCTGCGCACACCCTGATTGGTGCATCATGCTTGAACTGTTTGCCTTATATGCTTAGTTGTATTGAACTGAATTCTAATTTCAATGATGTTTTTAAAAGAAGTAATATGACTCCGTTCCTGTATTCCATGTAACGAACCTAGGTAAAACTAGAAAGATTACTAGTAAAGTAATATTTTATAACATAATTATTTAGTGTTGGTTTTAATGAATGTTGTTTCTATTCATTGATTTTAGACTCACTAGTATTTTCTCCAAAGTGCTGACCCACCAACAGTTTGCTTGTTCGCAGGTGCTGGATCGTCCGAGGAAGCGATAGCCGTACCTCATCCCCATGATCCGGAAATCTGGTTTCGATGCCTTGAGCCGTATCGATGTTTTGAGCTGCTTTTGTATAGAGGAACATAATGTATGAAACGATGCCATTGTATTCAAAGAACCTCGTGCCTTGATCTTTGTCCCGTATACTCAGATGGATTATTGTTTGCAATATTGTTCCTCCGCTACGTACTCGATCGATTCGATGATAGCCACAACTTTAACGATGTTGCCTTGTGCGGGCGCAACCCAGGCTCGCACGGCATCACGTCTCAATGAAAACGATCGTCCCGAGGGAGCGCTAGCGCGGTGATTTGCCCCTAGCGGGGACGGTCGATTACCTGCGGGAGATTGGGACGTGACATAATGGTATCAGAGCCTTGATCCTCTGGCCTTATGCCCATTTTGCTGTTGTTCTTAGATGACGATTCCTTGTGCATTGATATCATTGTTGAGTTAAAAGTTCCATACAATAAGTCCATAAATATTCTCAAAGATGCGCGCAAAAGTTTTCTGGATTTAATTTTTTGCTTGAGAGTTGTGCTTTCGTGCTTGTGATTTGCTAGAGTTTTTGATTGAGGATGGTGAGGGATGAGGACTATCGCTGCTCTGGATTTCAAATATTTCTTTTGAAGTTTCAAGGACTAAACTTTTTCTTTGTGGGTAAGTAGATAGTGCCCCTCTCCGCGTTGGCACTATGTACAAGAGCTATCGGTTTGCTGACTCAAAAAGGAAACCTTCTTGAAGAGCTCCTTGTTGAACCAGAAGATGACTGATCTAGGTGAGTGGGCAGAACTTCATTCTCTGATTCTTGTACGCTTTAATAATGAATCTGAGTTTTTTGAAATGCTTGTTTGCTTAATAAGATAATATTCGCATTGTGAATGATAGAACGAGAACCTGCTTGCCTAAAAAGAGATAGAACAATTGCCATGCTAAGTTGAAGAACATAATGTTGCATGTTAGTTACACTGACACCGCTATCGAACGAACCTTGTCATGCTAAAGAAATAGTAGAACTGCATGTTAACTAGAAGAGATAAATCGACCCGTGCCATACTTGCTTAAATTAAAGATCGTTCATATGTTTGCTTGTCGTCGTATATATAATTGCTTGTCTTGGACACAAAATCTTGATGGAATGTATACTTGTTTTGTTATAAGAGTAAATGGCTTGTCTTGTTAGAGAAGAGACTAGTAGCCGCCCTGATATTCCGGTCCTTTGGGATCTAGGGGGGTATGGCTATTAGATAAAAGATAAATGGATTGAAAGCTTATATTGTCACGTTGTGTTATGCTTGTAAAATGCTTGTTATCATGGAGCTTGCGATGGATAGAGGCTAAACGACAAGTTGGAGACTAATAATGTGTCCTGCAGCTCCGGTCATACGGGATCTAGGGGGCGTGGATATTAGAATGGTGGATGGAGACTACTGATGGGGGAAGACTAATAGTTTGCCCTGAGGGTATGGCCATTAGATGGGAGGCGGTGCTTCTGTTGGGAAGAGTTTGAGTTAGAGAAGTTAGCTTGTTCATGGAGATAGCTGTATTCAGGTAGTTAGGGAGCATGCTAGGCTAGCCTTCTTGCATACCTAACTGTTTGATGAAGAAATGGACAAGAAAAGAGAATATATATATATATATATATATATATATATATATATATATATATATATATATATATATATATATATATATATATTGTTGCTAACTTGTATGTCTACTGCAGGAATAACCGATCGGCAAGGGGTAAGAAACACCAAGAGTATATATATATATATATATATATATATATATATATATATATATATATATATATATATATATATATATATAATATATATAGTCTGCTTGTTCATGATCATATACATCTTAGAGTTTATCTTATAGTGTTTCATGCATTTGCATCGGTCGGACAATGGCTATTAGTGCAGAGCTTAACCTTGGTCACGACTGCTATTTTGAGCGTATTTTAGTGAAGAGCAACCATGAGTTACAGCTGCTAATAGCATCAGATAAAAGAATCATTGTTAGCTGGATTACCGCTACTGATCCTGAGTTTTTCGGGGACCAACATCTTATAGATAGTTTCTCTTGTTTGCTTGATTGAAATATAGTCCACTAAATCCTGCATTCTTCCTAGAGTGTTTGAGTATAGCTTACGAGACACGCTGAGCACACCTTGATTGGTACATCTTGCTTGAACTGTTTATCTTATATGCTTGGTTGTATTGAACTTAATTCTGATTTTAATGATATTTTCAAAAGAAGTAATATGACTCCATTCCTGTATTGCATGTAACGAACCTAGGTAAAACTAGAAAGGTCACTTTTAATGTAATATTTTATAACATAATTACTTAGTGTTGGTTTTAGTGAATGTTGCTTCTATTCGTTGATTTTAGACTCACCAGTAATTTCTTCAAAGTGCTGAGCCACCAATAGTTTGCTTGTTCGCAGTGCTGGATCATCCGAGGATGCGATAGCCGTGCCTCATCCCCAGGACACGAAAATCTGGTTTCGATGCCTTGAGCCGTATCGATGTTTTGAGCTGCTTTTGTATAGAGGGACATAATATATGGAACGATGCCATTGTATTCAGAGAACCTCGTGCATTGATCTGTGCCCCGTATACTCAGATGGATTATTGTTTGCAATACTGTCCCTCCGCTGCGTACTCAATCGATTCGATGATAGCCACAACTTTAACGATGTTGCCTTATGTGGGCGCAACCCAGGCTCGCACGGCATCACGTCCCGATGGAAATTATTGTCCTGCGAGAGCGCTAGCGCGGTGATTCATGCCTAGCGGGGACGGTCGATTACCTGCAGGAGATCAGGGAAGGACAGGGACGACAGATATTGGCTGGCCGCTCTGGTAGAGTAGGGGGGTCTGCAAATCCTGCACGACAGATATATACTGCGTTATCCACAAGAAGGCCTAAAAATATATTTGCTCCCGTAGGAGCAACTGGTAGAGTAGCCAGTGTAGTATTGCCGGCAGTGGCTGGAGTAGAAGAAGGGGTAGCAGCTGATGGTAATCATGGAGATGGAGTAGCTCCTCCTACTGAAGAACGAGTATATGGCGGGGATAAACCATCCGCCGCATCTACGAACTCGTCCTCTGGTCACATGCGAGAATCTGGGATAGCAAACGTAGTGGACGGATGATGCTGAGAAGATGATCCTCTATGAACTTGTCGTCGTCCTCGTCCTTGTCCCGTCATACTATAGGTAAATCTGTAGCAAATAAAAAAATGGTGTCATCAAACTGATAATCATAAAGTAATGGTGTGGTAAAATAAATAAATACTAGTGTGATAATAAAATAAATAATAATCGTGTCATAAAATAAATAAATAAATATCTAAGCTAATGCATATGTACCTACGTACTAATCTTCTTCATCTTCTGAATCGTCATCGTCTTCCGAATTATTTTTCGAATCGTCTTCATCTTCTATTTCTTCATTTTTATTTGTACTTCCACTATCACTATCACCTTCATCTTCCAATTCTTATTCCTCGCTCGAAATCTCCATATCAGAGTTATCCTCTATATGAGATAAATCTTCTATCTCTATCTCTTCGTCAACTCTATCATCCTCTATTGTAACGTCAACCTCCATACCATCAACACCGGCCAAACTTATATATGCAATTTGAGACATGACCACATCATCCTCTTGGTATGCTAGATCCCTAACATTATTTGTGTTTCTATATTTAGTTTTCCATACAGCCCACCAATCTTTATTATTGTGTCGTCGACTATGATAGCTCGTATAATACACTCGAACCGTTTGACTAGCCAACACAAATGGTTCAAAACCTATATATCTGTTTCCATATTTTATATCAACAAACCCAAACTGTTTATCAATTTTCCATCCTTGCTTGGGTGTTGTGTCGAACCAATCATATTTAACAGCACATTTTTTGTCTCATAAGTGTAATCTAGCTCCACGACATCTCTTAGTATACCGTAATAGTAGAATTCTGGATCGGCATCGTAGACTGAACCCCTCACACATACTCTAGAATTTTTTGTATAATTAGCCTCCTCATCGACAAAAGATTGATTAATAGACTTATCAGTGGTTCTAAATTTGAAGCCATTGATGGTGTATCCATCCTAATATTTTACCCTCTTGCTTGTTCCGATAGCTAATATTCGAAGTCGTTCGTTCTGAAAGTCTGTACCAGGACGAAAAACCTGAAACATCACGTATCATATAGACATTAGAAAATGATTGGTCTGAATGATAAATTTAGAATGCTTAATGTTTAGGATCCGTACATAATTATGGAACCACGATAAAAAAAAATTATCAACCTCTCTAGCAAGATCATCTTCATTAATATTAGGTCTCTCCATATTTACCTCGGCTCTAAAAGTACCGTGATAATAAGGAGAACGGTTAGAGCAATTCTTTTTCAAGTATATAAAAAAATTAAAATATCTAGAAAAGATGTGTCGCTTACTTATCAATATCCTGCATCTCTTTTATACCACTATTTAACAATATATACTGATGAATGGCTATAAACTCATCGTCTTCCAACCAACGTACTTTAGTAGTACTTGTAGGCTTTCCTCTCATATTGAAGATAGTATGGATTACACTATTCGGGATATCAACCCTACCGTCATCATTCCTTGGGGCTCTATTGCGATTTTTTCTGACATGAGTATCAAAGTAGATGGAGCAAAAGTTTGAAACATCCACAATGATATATGCTTCGCATATTAAAGAATGAGCCTTATTGTCAACATTCTTCTTCAGGTGATGTAGATACATATAGATAATAAATTGAATCTTAGAATTATTTGAATAAAAAATTATTAGTATAAAGAATTTATACCTCTCAAATGGATATATCTATCGATAATGGACGGGAGCACCGACGCGTGCTTCGTATACAAGATGAATCGACAAATGCTCTATGCTATTAAATAATTTGGGGGGAAGAACCATTTCTAACTTACACAATGTCAATACAATCTTCCCCTCAAGTTCTATTATATATTGCACCGTCAACTTGCTTGAACACAAATCTCTAAAGAATATAGATAATTCGGCCCACGGAGTCCATAGTTGATTAGGCAACATCTCTCTCAGAGCAATAGGTAGTAACCTCTCCATAAACACAGGAAAATTATGACTCTTTATCCCTGTCAGCTTGCGTTCGTTGAGATCAACACATCTTGCCAAATTTGACACGTAGCCGTCAAAAAATCTCAACTTTGAAATCCAGTTGCATGTTATCAATTTATCCCCCCTACTCAATGTAAATGGCACTGGAGGCTTGACCCAATTGTCGTTGCCACTTCATTTTAAGTGCAAATCTGAACGCCTGCAAATAATTTTCATGTCTTTTCTTGCTTTGATATTGTCTTTCATTTTTTCCTTGATATCCATCACAGTATTGAAGTTGTTGTCAAATATATTCTTTTCGATATGCATGACATCAAGATTATGCCTTATGAGATTGTCCTTCCTATAAGTTAAGTCCCAAAAGATACTCAGCTTCGTCCAATTATGCCTACGTTCAAACCCTTCAAAGTGATCGACCGATATCGAATCTTCCATCACAGTCGGTAATCCATCTACCTCTTTCCAAATTTTGTCTCCTGTCAGTCTCAACGGGGGAAGAGATAGTTCATGTTTACCAGCTCTAAAGGTATCTTTGTTCCTTCTCCACGGATGTGACGCAGGAAGAAACTGACGGTGACAATAAAAAAATATTTTTCCTCCATTATAGAGGCGGAATGTCTTACTCTTTTTCATACATAACGGACAAGACAAAGTACCATGAGTACTCTGTCCCGATAATATTCCATATGCTGGAAAAACGTTGATGGTCCACATGAGAAACGCTCTCATCTGAAAATTTTGCTCCTTCTATATATCATATATCTGAACGCTAAATTTTTATAATTGTTTCAACTCATCCACCAACGGTTGCAAGTAGATATCGATGTTCTTCTTTGGATTTTTTGGACCGGGTATGATAAGTGTCAAGAACATGTAATGTGACTTCATACACATCTATGGTAGTAGATTGTAAGGAGTCAAAATCACCGTCCAAAAAGATTACTAAGATCGTGACTGTCCGAAAGGAGTGAATCCATCAAAACATAAACTCAACCGGACATTCCTGGGCTCGACAACAAATTCAGGATGACACAGATCAAAATATTTCCATGCCTCTCCATCGGAAGGATGAGATAATTCTCCTTCACCCATCTTTTGTTCCTTGCTATGTCATGTCTTGCGAACATATACATCCTCTGCAGCCTCTTTGTGATCGACAAAAAATGCATGTACTTGTAGGGACGCAACCATGCCCGGACAGTTAACTTTTTTTTGTCCCGAATTGGCTTGTACCGGTCCGCGTGACAGAAAATATATTTATCTTTATCATTGTTCTACTTGTAGTACAACATGCAACCGTTTAGACAATAATCTATCTTTTCGTAGCCTAATCCGAGTTTTCGTATCATCAACTTTGACTTGTAGAAGTTTTCAAGCAACTCCTTCGATCATTTTGGCAATAACTCTCTAACAAACTGAATTATCTGGTCGTAGCATTCCTGCGGCAAGTTAAAATCAGACTTTAGATTCAACAGCCGCATCACCACCGACAGGACATAATGAGAATCACAACTCGGTTATAACGGAGTATCGGCATTCTTGAACATATCATAGAATTCTTTTTCATCAGGATTAGGATCCTCCGGATCAAAACTTGGACCGACCGTATCAAATACCAACTCACGCGCCAAGTTTTACGATCGATATTCAAATTTATCTCCGAGAGTGGACTCTTCTACCTCCATATTGAAGGAGGAATGATAATATTGCGAAAACAAAGGTTCTCCTTGAGCCATCCACTCCTTGTAGTTTGGTACGAAATCATTCTTGTAGAGATGCTCCCTCACGAGATCCACCTCTTTGAATGGTATGTTATGATATTTAACACAAGGACACTTGATGAGCTTTTCATCCATGAAATAAGGTTGACTACTGGCGTATTTGAGAAATTTCTCAACGCCCGCCATGAAATTATCTGTCAAACCAATCATTCTCTCATGTCGCCGATTGTACATCCACGATCGGTCAACTAAGTATCGACTCATTGATTATGCATGTACCATATATATTAAATCAAGCAATATAGATTAATTATATTCAAGATGAGTTAAGATATTTGCTAAAGGATTAGTTAGTTAGGATATTTGATGAAGAAGTCCCATAAAGAACTAAATATTATAAAATCTAGAGTTAGGATACTTGTTTTACACGTATCCAAAACCATACTTCCTCGACAATCATTTGAATATAGCCGATACATGCCTTAGCATAGTAAGGTTGTAAAAGCAAGTAAAAAATAAACTTATCTATCACATGTAAACTAATTGGCAAGGGTGACTACTATTTTATTCAATTTCAAAACTACTAAGAAACAACACTAGAAATACTTAAAATTATGCCTAAATTTATGAAATATATTTTCTAAAATATTATTAATTTATTAATAATTATTTGTTTTTTGATACAAAAAATTTGATACTCCTATCTGTAACCGACAATATGGCCGATACTCCAATTTGCAATCATATATCTACTTCTAAGTACTTACTACCTAATTATAGTAAGTATTAATTACTATTAATATTAGTACTCTAAAGTATAACTATAAACGACTATAATATAATTCAATTTTTTGATCGGTTTATTTGCGATTTTTTTTGCTAATATGTATATAGTAACTAAATATGCTGATTTTTTTAAACCGAACCAGATAATGCTCACCCCTATCTGTGACTGTGTCCATGTTAAACCCAGATATAACAAACCCAAATCGTGTCCATGTCTGTATCGAGAAGAAAATTTTGGTAATCAACATTATGTTTGTGTCATGCGTCCGTGTTTGTGTCGCATGTTGGTAAACCTAATTCAATTTCAAAACTAAAGTTTAACCTAAATCAAAACTATCCAACGTGTCGTGTATCGGTGTAAGTGTTTGTGTCATGTGTCTGTGTCCAAATCCTAAATCAAAATAACCTAGTTAGTATCATTACCTACTGTGGTGGAGGATGGAGATCCGTCTAGGCTGTCAATTCTAATTTAGAATGGTGTCGAAGAAATATCCAAGTATATCCCTTCACTCCTCACATTACGTATTTATGTTTAGTATAAGTGTAGAAGGAGGAGTTGGCCAAGGAGGCGACCCACGAGTATCTCTGCCTGGGAGGTGGAGTGTGTGTGTAGGTATCCGTGTTCTAGTATTCATGTCCAGCGTATCGTGTCTGTACGTATCCAACAACAAAATTCCAAATGCAAAAATTATGTATAACCCGAAAATCCTAAATCTAATAATTAAACAAATGAAAACTAGGATTAGGGTTTACCTTCGAGGAGGGGAGGTGTAGAGGGGGGTCGAGAGAGGGGGGCCGGAGTGGGGGGGGTCCCGGGTGTCGAGGAGTGGGGGGGAGGGGAGCGATCAGGAAGGAGAGGGTCATCGGGAAGCTGTCGTCGCTCGTTAGGGGAGGGGATTGGGAAAGTTGTCGCCGCTCGTCATTGGGAAGCTGTCGCCAGAGGAGGAGGAGGAGAGGGGGTCAGAGGGTCGGGGGCGTGAGAAGGAGATAGGGTCGGATGCCGTAGAAGGAGGACAGGGGGTCGGGGGTCAGGGGTGAGAGGAGAGAGAGAGAGTGTTTGGGTGAAAATAAAAATGAAACTGGAATATTAAATTTTAACGTTTGGTAGCGACGAAATTTTTCGTCGTTGAGAAAAAAATTGACACCACAGTGACGGAATAGCGACGAAAATTAATATATGTTTCTTATATAAATACGTTAGTCACTATGTCGTTGGTTTTCTGTCGCTACACCAGCGACGGAATTTGATCCATCGCTGAGATCCATCGCTATTTTACAGTATTTTTTTAGTGCTCGGATACACATTACAATGCAAAACAATATACACTGTAAACTATCTCATTCCCAGAACTCATCCGCTATCGAGCGCCTCCCTTCCTTCCTCATCCTCTCTACCCGTACGAACACTTCTCCTTCACTCAACTTCTCTCTATAACTCACATTCTCTCCTCTCATCTACTTACTTCAACCGAGAACCCCCATCATAACCGTGACCGTGCTATCATCGTTGAACTGTAACGGTAGCCGAAGTAGGAGCTACAATAGCAGCATCAAGCCCCGTTGACGACACTTTCCTTGCTGTCCGATCTTCCGCACCTATTGGCAATTCTGTCATCTCGTGGATCCTCAGTTGATGGTAAAAGAAGGTACTAAAGACTATTAATATTCGAATTTATACCTTAGTCTACCTGGTAAACTAAATATTTTTTGTCTTATTTTTATTTTTTTTATTATGTTGGACACGGTTCTAATTAGCCAGACATTGTACGGTATGGATATGATGATAACATTTATTTTGTTAAAAAAAAATCATGACTAAACTAAAATCCTGACTACACCCTTGAGTATATTTGTACACAAATTTTCAGTACTATGATAATCTAGTTTATGTCGTCGTTGTTGACTGCAATGCAGGAATTTTAGAGGTAACCTTAATGAAGGCGCACACCGATGTAATAGACGAAGCCAACTTCCACTTCAAATACTCGATCATTGACCCGACTGCTAAGTTTGACGTAGCTTCATACGAGCTAGTACAAGTTTGAAGTTCTGGAGGATGGTGGGAGTGTGTGCAAGATCTTTGCAGGGCAGAAGTCGACTGTTGGAGACGGTGCAGAGCTCTCAGAAGTGAAGAAGACCATGGCGAAGGAGACGGCTATCCAAACATTCATGTCACGTTTGGTTCACGGAATCATAGCCTTCGAAAAGGAAAGTCATTCATTTTATATGTTTGGGTGCTTGGAGGAAAGGGAGAGAAAAGAAAAATATTTTTCAAATAGAAGGACAATAGGAGGAAAATTGGTTCCTCTCACCCAACCAACCAATTCACTTTTCCTCTCTATTTTTATTTTTTTTTTCTTTTTCTTTCCAAACATCTGAAAAACAAATTGATAGAAAAAGTAATTTTTCAAAGAAAAAAAATCAAGAAATTGATTTACTTTTATTTTCTTTTCGCAAAGCAAACGAGACATACCTTAATTCAAGCTAATCCACATTCTTATGCCTAGAATACTCTACTTCTTTGTACTGAGTGACCAATTATTTATGTTTGTGAAGAATAAAGATTGTTGTTATTATTATTATGATTTCTAATTTTCTTTTGAGAGGGAGAGAGGACAGATCGATGATACCTAATTAAGCAAGAAGTCGTTTAAGAGAATAAATATTGTCGTAACTTGTAATTCTTCATCATAAGAGTTTATTTTATTTGATAAGTTCAGAAGGTTGTGCACATTCACATCTATTAGGCAGGGATTGAATTGAATCTATTAATCACGATTTAACCATAACTTAACCTTTCTATTCGCTTTCTTTAGTGTTGATCCGATGAGGAACAGCTGCTCAACTTATGATGTACTTGTTAAATTTGCTCAATTTGTTCAATAGGTTTGAATCCACCAACCAATATGCAAAATCACAAACACAAAGATAATATTAACGTGAAAAAACTGTGTAAAAACTAAGGGTCAAGCCAAGCACGTTGATATAAGTTTTATATTTTGTTAGGCAAAATCTTACTATTTTGGAATGAATAGTCATAAAATGAAATCCATGGTAATAATTAAATTCCCAATATATACTCATGCTTAATATTTTCTTTGTTAGGAGAATCAGTTATATATTCTTAAAGCTTAATTAGTCTCTTGTAAAATGAATACTATATTTATTAAATTTAGTAATCAAAATCTCAATTAGATTCTTAAAATAAAATGAAATGAATCTCATTTAGTCAAGAATGTGTGTACTCAGACCGAGTGAGGAGACCGCAGCTCAAAATGCGGTCCATGTGTCGCTCCACTTGGACGCTGATGTCAGCAGGAGGACTGACGTATGGTGCTTTCAACCTGACCAAAAAGAGAAGGAGGAGACACGTGGCCGCAGTTTGAGCCGCGGTCCTCCTCTTCCGATAGTTCTGGCAATACTTTTCCTTTAAACAAGATGATATAGACAAGTCGACAAGATCAACAGAGGGATAGGAGGAGATTGGGTCATGAACCTTTCCTCCAGACCACCATCTGGTGTATATATTAGTTGCGATTTGGTACAATGTGATCAGTGACGGAATTCCTTCTATCCCTTCGCGACTCGATCCAGAATAGAGCTACCCATTTTTTGGGTCCAATTCCTTGACTTGTTGCTTAGAGTCAAGCAACCAAAACCACACTTCATTTTGTGGGAGACTATTGACCAGACGCAATAACGGTTGATTCTGATCGAACTCTTATCATCAAAAGCCAGTAGCATAGACTTGACCTGGCCAAGCCAGTTGCGTATAATGAGAAATGTCAATCGAACGTATTAATGTCAAACACTGATCAGCAATTATTTTTTCTAACTAAAGGCAGTGAATAAAATGATGCACGAAGGTGGAGATGTAACTTGTATTCCGGCTCTTCTTATGGTACCATATGTTGGAAATATTTTGGTTGTAATGGGATTAACATAGGATTAAAATGTTTCAGTCGAGAAATTGTCTTTAAAATTATATGCGCATCTTTCTACTGCACCAGGGCTGTTTGGTTGCAGGAGAGTGCCATAAAAGTGGACCGATTTTGTTTCTGGGTTCAGTACTCATCCACTTTAACTTGCCCAAAAAACATGGTTGCAGTTCGTGTCAAACACTAATGGCTCTATTTTGACGCATTTGACATCCGTATATCAAATACCAATGTCGTACTGAGACTAGCCAAACAGTGCAGAACGTGACTGGTGTTGCGGTGCTGGTGCAGTAGCTAAAGGACAGACACTAGTCCTACGCTTGCTACGAAGATCCGGAGGTTATGGCCCAAGAAGTTGAGCGCCGGGCTCGGAGGTGCCTGGACGACATTTTACTGACTGATGAACTTGTAGCATGTCGTCGAGTAGTGCACATTTCTAACTCACCGTCCTGTGAAGCATACTATATTGACTTACTCAGGTTCACCTTTGTGTGACTTGGATTAGGTGCACATCTCTCCTGGGGGTGGTGTATCCACTATAATTTACACTACTGTCGTCCGACGTTTGGGTAGGTTGGACAGTCTACAGTGTAGCGTCCCGTTCCTCCTATTCGAGGAGCGCGGCTAAGAAACACAAGACGGTATCGTTCGATCGGGATAGATTGAAACAAGAACTCGTCCTCGTTATGGATTTGTTTCTTCGGAATCGATTCTCATATTCAGTGGACCGTGCCCCCGGGATCGACTTAGCGGCAGAGTCAGGAGAGACCTCTCCGCTGCTATCTTTTATTGCCTCGGTTTTCGATTTCGCTTGTTGCTTTCGTGCTTTGAGTTGGTTTTGGAATTTGCTTGTTTTCCTTGAACGGTTTCGATGGTTTCATTGTTTTCGTTCATTGCACTGCATTTTAATTTCGAGATTGGAAAGAGTAGAAGAGGTATTGATCGAGCTGTTCGTAATGCAGGTGAACGAGCAGTAGGCAGCTTGCGAGCGGAGTCGTGAAGCGCCTCTTTCCTTCTCCCTTCCAACAATCTAAGTGAGTGGCTACCATCCCGATTAGCTAGCCTTGCTTCCAAGCTTCACACCCTAAAATCGTGCACTCTTCTTTGCCCCGATCAAACGATACCAAGTAATAATAAAACATACCAAGATAAAAAGGGAATAGACTTGGTTTTTATTGCTTGTCATTCAACTTGGGAACGATTACTTACACTGCATGCTTATTCGTTTGGAATGTTCATCATATGTTTCAATTTTAGTTAGAATACATGTTTCTTCTATAAATTGTGCTATGCATATGGAACACACTTTAATTTGGCATAGATTAATCAGTAAGACTATGCAAAACATTGTGCTATGGAGCTTGCTCATATTCGTTTGAAATTCGTGTGAAATAATTCGAACTAAATGTGCTTGATCACGGACAACTTGTGCACAAGGTATTTTGGCTTTCGCGGACGGTCGCTAGGGCACTGGGACCGAACCGATCGGGGCGGAAGAGTCCGTATAGTCGTTTGTCATGGACGGGATGCTATATAGCAGGGCTCGCCACCTGCGTTGCATATCATTCTTGTCCCGAGACTATAACCCGTCCCTTTGTGGCATCATGCCAGTGATCCCTGTGTATATTTAAACCTGTTGCAAACTAACTTGTGTCTTCGTGGCAGGGAAGGCAAGGTAAGTATTGTGCAGGTCGTTCAGACGGACAGGTAAAAGCCACCGAACGGTGGCAAGTTCATTTCAGTATTTTATATATATACTGTTGCTTGTAAATGAACTAAGGCAAGATAGAAACCCACAAAAATATGCATACTTCATTAAACAACGTGTTGATTGGTATAGTCAGGTTAGCTCGCCTTCACCAGTATGTTTCGACATGCTGACCCTCGTTGAAACAGGTTCTCCGCACTAAGGCGAACCGAGTGAGGAGCCGAAGTCGTCTTCCCGATCCAGTCCAGCTGTTGGCGCATCTTTACCGCGCCCTTGAAGCATTTTGAACACAGAAGCTTGCAACTCTTCATACACAAATACAGCTTCGTGGCAAAGCCGTCATCCAGCCCGGAGGTCTTTATCATTTTGAAGTTATAAAGGAATATAATGTACAGGACTGCTATCTCATTTTGAGTCAACACTTTTGTAAGCCCGTGCGGCATATTAGCTGACTCATTCAGGAGTTTGTAATAGATGTTCATTATCAATAAAGAGAACTTTTTCATGTTTCAAAACTGTGTTTCAATTTATCTGCGTACTCTGAATATCTGCTTGCTATGCAAATCATTAGAGCCTTGTGCGGGCGCAACCCCAGGCCCGCACGGCGGTTACGATTCGGGGGACGTCTCAACGATTCTACGAAATTGGGTCGTGACATAATGGTATCAGAGCACAGATTCAAGTTCCTTAGACTCTCGCACTGGAAAAGTTCCTTTAACGATCAAATTCCTGTGCGAACTCTTGAACTCGCTAGGCCAAAATGAGATACGTTCATGCAATAAGTCCATAATACATTATGATTCTAATATAATTTGCCTTCTTTTGAAGGAATGGTACCAGCGCAATCTGTAGCGCAAGCACCGAACGAAACACAGAAAAGTAGTTCGGGCACTTCGGGAAGCTCTCGGAGCCAGCGAGGCATATCTCAAGTCGATCCGCTTGAGCGGATAATGCTAATGTTAGAAGCACAACGACAAGGAGATGATGCTCGCCAAGCCAAGTTCGAAAGCAATTTAGAGACCCGAATCTCAGTCCAACATAAGCAGGTAGATGCCCTGCAATAAATCGTTCAGACTTTGGCTGCCAACCATTCCGCCGCAACAACAACGACTCCGGTGGAACAGCCCGTGCTTGAAGTAGAGACGCTGCAAATCCCAAGGCCGAGGGAAGTGACTGCCTTCAACTTGGGCCACTTCAAGAAAGTCTGCAACACCCCATTCAACGGGACTGAGGACCCAGTGTTAGCTCTAGATTGGCTAGCCGAACTTGAAGATCACTTCGCTCTGCTAGAGGTCCCCGAAGAGAAGCGCGTCGCCTGCGCGCAACTTCAGCTCCGCCTCAACGCGCACGATTGGTAGAACGTGCATCGACGATCTCTCCAATTTGATCACGGAGAGGAGGCGATCTCGTGGACGACTTTTCGTGCCGCGTTTGAAGAGGAGTTTATACCCCCTCCAGTACAACGTCAAATGGAGAATGATTTCGTGCAGCTGCGGCAGGGCAGTATGACAGTGAAGCAATACTCCACCGAATTCAACCGACTCTCCAAATTCGCTAGGGCCTATTTACCTGATGCAACGAGTTGAGCTAGAAGGTTTGAAGGCGGATTGCACCCTGCCATCCATGCGCACGTGGTCAATAATCAGTACGGGACAATACGTGAAGTCATGAATCACGCTCTATCCCTTGAACCGCAGTATCCTCACGTTTCCACCGGCGCTGTGCATACCTACAATCACAAACGCCAAGGCAACGAGAGAGGAAACAACGCTGCAAAGCGACAAAACAACGGTGGTCGGAATAAGACAAATGCAGGAGTGCGTTGTGAGCACTGCCACAGGCCGGGGCACACCATCGTTAATTGTTACTTGAAGAATGGGTCTTGTTACAACTGTGGCAGAAACGGACACTTGATTCGAAACTGTCCGCTCCCAGATCGCCGCCAGCAACAAAATAATCCCTAATGGTTGGTTCTATTCCTAAGTTTTGGTACGAAACTTTCAATTGGTTGGGTAGGATGTAGCGCCCCGTTCCTCCTATTCGAGGAGCGCGGCTAAGAAACACAAGACGGTATCGTTCGATCGGGATAGATTGAAACAAGAACTCGTCCTCGTTATGGATTTATTTCTTCGGAATCGATTCCCATATTCAATGGACCGTGCCCCCGGGATCGACTTAGCGGCAGAGTCATGAGGGACCTCTCCGCTGCTATCTTTTATTGCCTCGGTTTTCGATGTCGCTTGTTGTTTTCGTGCTTTGAGTTGGTTTTGGGATTTGCTTGTTTTCCTTGAATGGTTTCGATGGTTTTATTGTTTTCGTTCATTGCACTGCATTTCAATTTCGAGATTGGAAAGAGTGGAAGAGGTATTGATCGAGCTGTTCGTAATGCAGGTGAACGAGCAGTAGGCAGCTTGTGAGCGGAGTCGTGAAGCGCCTCTTTCTTTCTCCCTTCCAACAATCTAAGTGAGTGGCTACCATCCCGATTAGCTAGCCCTGCTTCCAAGCTTCACACCCTAAAATCTTGCACTCTTCTTTGCCCCGATCAAATGATACCAAGTAATAATAAAACATACCAAGATAAAAAGGGAATAGACTTAGTTTGTTTTGCTTGTCATTCAACTTGGGAACGATTACTTACACTGCATGCTTATTCGTTTGGAATGTTCATCATATGTTTCAATTTTAGTTAGAATACATGTTTCTTCTATAAATTGTGCTATGCATATGGAACACACTTTAATTTGGTATAGATTAATCAGTAAGACTATGCAAAACATTGTGCTATGGAGCTTGCCCATATTCGTTTGAAATTCGTGTGAAATAATTTGAACTAAATGTGCTTGATCGCGGACAACTTGTGCACAAGGTATTTTGGCTTCCGCGGACGGTCGCCAAGGCACTGGGACCGATCCGATCCGGGCGAAAGAGTTCGTATAGTCGTTTGTCATGGATGGGATGCTATGTAGCGGGGCTCGCCACCTGCGTTGCATATCATTCTTGTCCCGAGACTATAACCCGTCCCTTTGTGGCATCATGCCAGTGATCCCTGTGTATATTTAAACCTGTTGCAAACTAACTTGTGTCTTCGTGGCAGGGAAGGCAAGGTAAGTATTGTGCAGGTCGTTCAGACGGACAGGTAAAAGCCACCGAACGGTGGCAAGTTCATTTCAGTATTTTATATATATACTGTTGCTTGTAAATGAACTAAGGCAAGATAGACACCCACAAAAATATGCATGCTTCTTTAAACAACGTGTTGATTGGTATAGTCAGGTTAGCTCGCCTTCACCAGTATGTTTCGATATGCTGACCCTCGTTGAAACAGGTTCTGCGTACTAAGGCGAACCGAGCGAGGAGCCGAAGTCGTCTTCCCGATCCAGTCCAGCTATTGGCGCATCTTCACCGCGCCCTTGAAGCATTTTGAACACAGAAGCTTGCAACTCTTCATACACAAATGCAGCTTCATGGCAAAGCCGTCCTCCAGCCCGGAGGTCTTTATCATTTTGAAGTTATAAAGGGATGTAATGTACAGGACTGCTATCTCATTTTGAGTCAACACTTTTGTAAGCCCGTGCGGCATATTAGCTGACTCGTTTATGAGTTTGTAATAGATGTTCATTATCAATAAAGAGAACTTTTCTATGTTTCAAAACTGTGTTTCAATTTATCTGCGTACTCTGAATATGTGCTTGCTATGCAAATCATTAGAGCCTTGTGCGGGCGCAACCACAGGCCCGCACGGCGGTTACGATTCGGGGGACGCCTCAACGATTCTACGGAATCGGGTCGTGACATACAGGGCATGCAACCGTATGAAAATTCTAAATTGTATTTGTTAGTAACTAGGATCTGTGATAACTTTAGTTAGCTAATGATATATCAAGCCATAGACATTGCTTCGTCGTGCCTTACTGATTATTACTATTGCTTGTCCAATATATTTTCTTTTCTCGTATTGTCATATGTACCGGTGGGTGGCCAGAGGCTAAGATCTGCTCGAAAAAAGAATCATAACCCCGATCCCTATTTGGTTTAAATGTTATGGCTCTGATTTTGAGAAGTTTTCCAAGCTCTCTTGTAGCTTACCAACTTTTTCTTTTCTACAGTTATTATTTACGTCATTACTGTTGTAGATGTAGATTAGGAGACGTGAACGGTAACGGGGGTGGTTCCTTCATTTTGTCCTTGTTTGGTATAAAGGTAGAAAACCAGGCCTATTAATTTTCTCGGATTTCGTTAGTTTTATAGTTACTATTTTCAGATATTGTACTCACAAATTCTCTGCTTTTGCCCTTTCCTAGATATTGCACTATACACATTCTCGTCCCGGAATACCTTACATGTTCCTAGTTATTGTTCCGACACATTGCATGTTCACATGTCCAAATTTATTTTACTGGTTCTTTGTTTACTTTATGTCACCAGTTGTTTACTTATCGTAGCATGTTACTTAGTTTATTGTCTTTCTTTTATCGAGACAAGTGCATTGGTAGTGCACGAGTCTCGATCCGCATTTATTTATTTCTGTCTCTATCCGTTGTTGTGGGTTTTAGTTCATAACATTGGCTTCCTTTGTGGTATTTGCTATTGGGGGTCTGATCCCACTGATTTTGTATGGCCAGATCTCATAGCAGACTCGGAGGATCTACCTTCACTTTCACCAGATGGTTCGCACTCAGAGGATTGCTTCACACCCTAAAATCTTGCACTCTTCTTTGCCCCGATCAAACGATACCAAGTAATAATAAAACATACCAAGATAAAAAGGGAATAGACTTAGTTTGTATTGCTTGTCATTCAACTTAGGAACGATTACTTACACTGCATGCTTATTCGTTTGGAATGTTCATCATATGTTTCAATTTTAGTTAGAATACATGTTTCTTCTATAAATTGTGCTATGCATATGGAACACACTTTAATTTGGTATAGATTAATCAGTAAGACTATGCAAAACATTGTGCTATGGAGCTTGCCCATATTCGTTTGAAATTCGTGTGAAATAATTCGAACTAAATGTGCTTGATCGCGGACAACTTGTGCACAAGGTATTTTGGCTTCCGCGGACGGTCGCCAGGGCACTGGAACCGATCCGATCCGGGCGAAAGAGTTCGTATAGTCGTTTGTCATGGACGGGATGCTATGTAGCGGGGCTCGCCACCTGCGTTGCATATCATTCTTGTCCCGAGACTATAACCCGTCCCTTTGTGGCATCATGCCAGTGATCCCTGTGTATATTTAAACCTGTTGCAAACTAACTTGTGTCTTCGTGGCAGGGAAGGCAAGGTAAGTATTGTGCAGGTCGTTTAGACGGACAAGTAAAAGCCACCGAACGGTGGCAAGTTTATTTCAGTATTTTATATATATACCGTTGCTTGTAAATGAACTAAGGCAAGATAGAAACCCACAAAAATATGCATGCTTCATTAAACAACGTGTTGATTGGTATAGTCAGGTTAGCTCGCCTTCACCAGTATGTTTCGATATGCTGACCCTCGTTGAAACAGGTTCTGCGCACTAAGGCAAACCGAGCGAGGAGCCGAAGTCGTCTTCCCGATCCAGTCCAGCTGTTGGCGCATCTTCTGTCACGCCCCAAACTCCCGCAAGCCCGATAGTCCCCGCTGAACGTGAAATCACCACGTTGCAGCTCTCCCGCGGGACAATCGTTCTATTCGGGACGTGATGCCGTACGAGCCTGGAGTTGCGCTCGTACAAGGCGATGTTGCTAAACACGAAAGTTATCATCGAAACAACCAAGTTACAGCGGAAGCCAAATGTGTACCAAGCACACATCAGAGTATACGCAGCGAAGCTCACGATAGGGTCCAAATGAGATGCCCCGAAGGCCACGCCACAAAGGCGATACCACGGAGGCGATGAAATAACTCTTGCTCTTTCTCTAGCCCACAAAGGTACTTACAGTTCATACATCTTGTCCCGTATATCCAAGCAGCGCCACTACGCCTGTGTACCTGAAATATTGCCCACAAAGGTGGGTCAGTACACAACCGTACTGGTGAGCGGGGTAACCCACTCGTCTAAGCCGACACTAAGTAAAGTAGTGAATGCACACAGTTACATGGTGATCTTTCTAGTTGAATCCTAGATTCTTTTCATGGCATATGGATGACATATTAAGGAAAGCAGTAAAGCAGTTTAAGCATGCAAGCATTCATTCTCAAACCAAACGACAAGCAGTTTATATATAGCCGACCCGTCTAACTCAATGCCATCGTTTGCACGATAACATATCGAACCATCAGACTCGCCTCAATATCCATCCTCAACCGAAGTTATATATTCCCATCTCGAATGCACACTCTTGCCGAGGCAAGATGGCCGCGCCTACACGATGCACAAACCAACGAAAGAAAAGCAAGCCAACTCTTAGTCTATATGAAGTCACTGGCCAAGCCATAAAGGACATATTTCCCCGCCTTAGCGGCGCGCCCTATCAGCCCGGGTAGCAAGCCCCGCTGGAGGTCCCGCTAAGCATCGTGACTAGCACGAATCGATATTTCCCTCCGGATTGAAACGGCTCCAGTGCCCCGGATAACCGTTTCAAGGAAATCCACACCCTGTGCACCCAGGTTGTCCGTGACATGCAAAAAGGTAGGTGAGGCGAGAGGATCGAACATTCTCGCCCCACCAAGCGATCAAGTACTCGCTCAACCGATATCCAACCGAATTATCCATAACCATTCTTCCAACTTATCCTCCCGAAGAGTCCACATCACAAGCCATTCCCATAATTCACATTTCCGCCTCATAGCAATGTATTCCGAAATAGTGCAACACCCATGCTCAAAGCCAACCCATGGCACAATGCCGTTTCAGTGGCACAATGCCCCATTCGGGACACAATGCCCCATCGAGCGGCACAACACCCTCGCCGATGCAGTTGTTCGGTTTCGAACCACAACTGCTCGCTTTGCAAGACAAAGCGACCAAGTGATACTCGTGCACGCATGCACGCTCGCTCGCCCGAATCCCCGATATTCTCGATATTCCCATTGCCTCAATTGTTATTCCATCTCGTATATTTCCAACCGTTCCAGCCAAATCCCAAGTAATCCAACCGATCGCCTCAAATGAATAATCCGACTATCGCATCCAACTATCCAACGCGTAAACCAGTTCAAGCCACAATCCTACCAAGCCAACGACGCACACTCTATGCACGCCTCAGTGTAGTGCTTCCCGATGTTTCAGCCCAAGTGTACAAGCCATTACGTGTTTTCCATATTATTAGGCATGAAGGAGTAGAGGAGAAGGGAAAGAGCCCACTCACAATGTTTGAATCCGTTAGGCATCCTTTCCTGCCGATACGGCCAATCCCTTGAACCCGTGGTCCGATGCAAGCGCGATCTACTCAACTGGTATGACCGTGCGAGCAGGCCGTGCTCTCCAAATCATCCGACCGATCGGACTAAGGAAGATGGCATTATCGTTTCCATCCAGCTATTCAGTACTGTTCTGAACGAACACCTGATTTCCATTATCCCGCTAGCCATCTGCACATTGAAACCAACTCGATTAATCCTTCTTCCCGAAATCCGACATTTCAAATGTAACCAGCATTTGATTCATTCTATCCGATTCAGCGTAACGCTCCGAGCAGTTGCGGGCGTTACATAATATACCACTTAGAATCAGGTTCGTCCACGAACCGTGCTGGTACTCATTCCTATCACATGCCATAATCCAATTCCATAGATCTGCTCTAAGCAACTCACATATTCACGATTCTGACTCCGCATCTCGTTCTGCTGAACGCTCGAATAAATTTCACGAATTCCCACATCCTCCTTGCAGCTCAACACGAATTTCTCGTATCGCTTAGTTTTGGATCGTACACGTATTTAAGGCGTCCCTAAAATACATGCATTTCAGCCGAGCTTTGCGATAGCAAATTTGAACAAGTTACAAGGGTATCTTTATGTTCGAGGCATCCATATGTTTTGCTCCCAATTGAACCAAATCACGATTTCCATTCCAACACATTCGCTCGAGAACTATTCTCAATTATGCAGATTTACCACCGACTCAATCAGTCCGAGTTCCAGCTCAATCATCCCACTATTTCTGAAATCAGTATTAGCAACATCTCCAAATATTATCTCGTGCACCGAACGATTCTCACAACTGATCTACCCCAGCTATGCGACTTACCCAAATATCAACTTGCTTAGATCAGCTCAGTCCAACACATTCCTGCCATCTCAATATCTCACAGGGTGAACATCTATATTGAGGTTCGTGTGATCCACGAAGATCTCGCCGCCACGCCAAAGGGATTTGTGTCGCCACGATTTCGACGTGGACACACTCGCCACAATCCTTAGGTTGCGCATGAAATAGTTCTTCGTGCTGCTTCCACTGCCTCGAAGCATAGAATATCACCTTCGCCTTCCGAATGAGCACGCTTCCCAGACTAAGTTCCGAGACATCTTGTAAATCTGAGGCAAATCTGTCCCTTCCAGTATTCGCAAGGATTTGATCTGAACGAGCCGCTGCTTTAACTTCACGAGCTAGTTTCACAGTCGTCAATTCATATGAATGCTATTCCCTTCCAGGGCACGATGAGTCAGAGGCGATGCCATCGATAAAAATCTGCGACTCTGAATCTCATCAGTTGACTAGGCTACTTCCACCATTGCTTCGGTCTTCCGGCTGTATCTTCAGCTGAAGGCTATCCCAAGGGTCTCTCAAATCCAACACTCAGTCGATAAGCCAAATCACATTGCCTCACATCTGCCCTCGACGCATTCCCAAATACGCTGCCTCAAGGGTCGTTCTATGGGTCTACCATATTCATATCCGATTCAGCGGGCAAGGTCGCTTAGGGTCAGCTGTCCCGAAGCTACGCTCGATAATTGTAATCATCCCGATGGACAGTTACTATAAACCATGCTATATCTCACCTGCAAATCCGAATCAAAATTCCAACCATCCCATCCGAGCGAACTCCCGAATCCGAGCAATATGCTCGTTGAAACCTTATTTCATCAATCCGCCGTTCTGTCCTGAATCCATCAAATTTTCGAATTGCATATTCGATTCTCGCACCATCGATTTCAACGATTCTCAAAGCTCGAGACTTGCTCAAATTCACATCCGTTTGCTACGTCCCACCTTGCACTTCCAACTTACTCGAGCAGCACAGTGATTCGTTCCAACGTTGCTCCCACATTTAGCTATCTTCATAAATCAATCCGCCGAAATCTTTGCCTTCCGTTGTTGCCACAATCCGTCTACGTCTTCCCGAAGAATCCGTCTATCATCGTTGCACCATCTTGCCCAAAATTTTATTTTCGCTAAACCTGATTCAACTTCTCGAGCAACAATATCCAAAATCCTTCAAGTTTGTGTGAATCCATCTCATTGTCCCTTCAGACCAATATCGTGTTTCTTTGCTCAACCAACAGCTCAAATGTGTTGCCCAAAATCGTAGTTCGAGCTCGCTATCATTCCGATAATCCTATCGCTTTGCTCAAGCATAACCCAAATGTTCGTTCCGATTCCATCCATCTTTCAAGCCCAATGATACTTCCATTTGCACGACTCCGTCCTTGAGTTCTCAAGTCTAATGTATCGAAGGATACCCGAGTCAAATTCCATTGCACCATATACCACTTGGAAATATAGTTGCCCTCGTGCAAAATCTGCGTCAACCAGCGTCTATCCCAAACCGGCTATTCTGAGGTGATTCTGCCGAATCATAACTCAATATTCGCTTGCTCCATTTTTACTCTTTCCAACTCAATCGATTTGCACTAACCGACTTGTATTCGTTATCCGAGTCCGTTCAGGCAATTCCAATAGATGTCCAACCAAAATATTTCCAATGCCTTGCTTAACACATTTGATCCCATATACCACTTCGAATCAGTTCGCTACTCACATTACGTTTCCTTTCACGAATCCGAGATTCGTTCGAACCATCTCTTAGGTGTGATCATGCCATTCCCATCTTAAGTCTGATACAAAAACTTAACCGATTCTTTAACCATCAATCTCGTTAGGCAACTCGTGCTATGTTCCATTCTCGATGCTTCCAACATTTCCCAAACCGTCTGATACTTTCACAGCACGAGCAATCGTGCAACGATTGTATTCCAAGTAGTGCAACCCAATACCCAACGGTTCCATATCTTTATTGTACGAGCAACTCATGCCAACTTATCTGATATTTCTCAAGCCAAACTCAAACTTGCCCAACCAATGCGCCACAGCCAAATTCCAACTTCTATCCAACACAATCACTTGACGAGCAACTCGTGCAAGGATCCATTCCCATCGAATGTTTCTACTCAAAACATGTCGCATAACCAAATCTCGTCAGCCAACCAACTGATCCATTGAGGCAATCAGAATCTCTCCAAACGATAAGCCAACCAACCCAACGGAAGCCCACACTTGTTGCACAAATGCAACAACGCCAACCAACTTGCTGCACGAATGCAACAACGCCTAACGAGGCTAAGCGATCCTACGAAAACCAACCAAGGCAACCCAACACAGAATAACATGCAGCCAAAACCAGCAATAAATAGACTTATTGCATGAAACATCCGATGCGGCGCTGAGTAGAGTCAAGAGCTAAACGACACGCGAAAGCTATTTAGAGTTTGTGATGAAGCGAAGGACCAAGTCCGAAGAAATGAACCGGGCGCTCTGATACCAATCTGTCACGCCCCAAACTCCCGCAAGCCCGATAGTCCCCGCTGAACGTGAAATCACCACGTTGCAGCTCTCCCGCGGGACAATCGTTCTATTCGGGACGTGATGCCGTACGAGCCTGGAGTTGCGCTCGTACAAGGCGATGTTGCTAAACACGAAAGTTATCATCGAAACAACCAAGTTACAGCGGAAGCCAAATGTGTACCAAGCACACATCAGAGTATACGCAGCGAAGCTCACGATAGGGTCCAAATGAGATGCCCCGAAGGCCACGCCACAAAGGCGATACCACGGAGGCGATGAAATAACTCTTGCTCTTTCTCTAGCCCACAAAGGTACTTACAGTTCATACATCTTGTCCCGTATATCCAAGCAGCGCCACTACGCCTGTGTACCTGAAATATTGCCCACAAAGGTGGGTCAGTACACAACCGTACTGGTGAGCGGGGTAACCCACTCGTCTAAGCCGACACTAAGTAAAGTAGTGAATGCACACAGTTACATGGTGATCTTTCTAGTTGAATCCTAGATTCTTTTCATGGCATATGGATGACATATTAAGGAAAGCAGTAAAGCAGTTTAAGCATGCAAGCATTCATTCTCAAACCAAACAACAAGCAGTTTATATATAGCCGACCCGTCTAACTCAATGCCATCGTTTGCACGATAACATATCGAACCATCAGACTCGCCTCAATATCCATCCTCAACCGAAGTTATATATTCCCATCTCGAATGCACACTCTTGCCGAGGCAAGATGGCCGCGCCTACACGATGCACAAACCAACGAAAGAAAAGCAAGCCAACTCTTAGTCTATATGAAGTCACTGGCCAAGCCATAAAGGACATATTTCCCCGCCTTAGCGGCGCGCCCTATCAGCCCGGGTAGCAAGCCCCGCTGGAGGTCCCGCTAAGCATCGTGACTAGCACGAATCGATATTTCCCTCCGGATTGAAACGGCTCCAGTGCCCCGGATAACCGTTTCAAGGAAATCCACACCCTGTGCACCCAGGTTGTCCGTGACATGCAAAAAGGTAGGTGAGGCGAGAGGATCGAACATTCTCGCCCCACCAAGCGATCAAGTACTCGCTCAACCGATATCCAACCGAATTATCCATAACCATTCTTCCAACTTATCCTCCCGAAGAGTCCACATCACAAGCCATTCCCATAATTCACATTTCCGCCTCATAGCAATGTATTCCGAAATAGTGCAACACCCATGCTCAAAGCCAACCCATGGCACAATGCCGTTTCAGTGGCACAATGCCCCATTCGGGACACAATGCCCCATCGAGCGGCACAACACCCTCGCCGATGCAGTTGTTCGGTTTCGAACCACAACTGCTCGCTTTGCAAGACAAAGCGACCAAGTGATACTCGTGCACGCATGCACGCTCGCTCGCCCGAATCCCCGATATTCTCGATATTCCCATTGCCTCAATTGTCATTCCATCTCGTATATTTCCAACCGTTCCAGCCAAATCCCAAGTAATCCAACCGATCGCCTCAAATGAATAATCCGACTATCGCATCCAACTATCCAACGCGTAAACCAGTTCAAGCCACAATCCTACCAAGCCAACGACGCACACTCTATGCACGCCTCAGTGTAGTGCTTCCCGATGTTTCAGCCCAAGTGTACAAGCCATTACGTGTTTTCCATATTATTAGGCATGAAGGAGTAGAGGAGAAGGGAAAGAGCCCACTCACAATGTTTGAATCCGTTAGGCATCCTTTCCTGCCGATACGGCCAATCCCTTGAACCCGTGGTCCGATGCAAGCGCGATCTACTCAACTGGTATGACCGTGCGAGCAGGCCGTGCTCTCCAAATCATCCGACCGATCGGACTAAGGAAGATGGCATTATCGTTTCCATCCAGCTATTCAGTACTGTTCTGAACGAACACCTGATTTCCATTATCCCGCTAGCCATCTGCACATTGAAACCAACTCGATTAATCCTTCTTCCCGAAATCCGACATTTCAAATGTAACCAGCATTTGATTCATTCTATCCGATTCAGCGTAACGCTCCGAGCAGTTGCGGGCGTTACATCTTCACCGCGCCCTTAAAGCATTTTGAACACAGAAGCTTGCAACTCTTCATACACAAATGCAGCTTCGTGGCAAAGCCGTCCTCCAGCCCGGAGGTCTTTATCATTTTGAAGTTATAAAGGGATGTAATGTACAGGACTGCTATCTCATTTTGAGTCAACACTTATGTAAGCCCGTGCGGCATATTAGCTGACTCGTTCATGAGTTTGTAATAGATGTTCATTATCAATAAAGAGAACTTTTCCATGTTTCAAAACTGTGTTTCAATTTATCTGCGTACTCTGAATATGTGCTTGCTATGCAAATCATTAGAGCCTTGTGCGGGCGCAACCCCAGGCCCGCACGGCGGTTACGATTCGGGGGACGCCTCAACGATTCTACGGAATCGAGTCGTGACATACAGGGCATGCAACCGTATGAAAATCCTAAATTGTATTTGTTAGTAACTAGGATCTGTGATAACTTTAGTTAGCTAATGATATATCAAGCCATAGACATTGCTTCGTCGAGCCTTACTGATTATTACTATTGCTTGTCCAATATATTTTCTTTTCTCGTATTGTCATATGTACCGGTGGGTGGCCAGAGGCTAAGATCTGCTCGAAAAAAGAATCATAACCCCGATCCCTATTTGGTTTAAATGTTATGGCTCTGATTTTGAGAAGTTTTCCAAGCTCTCTTGTAGCTTACCAACTTTTTCTTTTCTACAGTTATTATTCACGTCATTACTGTTGTAGATGTAGATTGGGAGACGTGAACGGTAACGGGGGTGGTTCCTTCCTTTTGTCCTTGTTTGGTATAAAGGTAGAAAACCAGGCCTATTATTTTTCTCGGATTTCGTTAGTTTCATAGTTACTATTTTCAGATATTGTACTCACAAATTCTCTGCTTTTGCCCTGTCCTAGATATTGCACTATACACATTCTCGTCCCGGAATACCTTACATGTTCCTAGTTATTGTTCCGACACATTGCATGTTCACATGTCCACGTTTATTTTACTGGTTCTTTGTTTACTTTATGTCACCAGTTGTTTACTTATCGTGGCATGTTACTTAGTTTATTGTCTTTCTTTTATCGAGACAAGTGCATTGGTAGTGCACGAGTCTCGATCCGCATTTATTTATTTTGTCTCTATCCGTTGTTGTGGGTTTTAGTTCATAACATTGGCTTCCTTTGTGGTATTTGCTATTGGGGGTCTGATCCCACTGATTTTGTATGGCCAGATCTCGTAGCAGACTCGGAGGATCTACCTTCACTTTCACCAGATGGTTCGCACTCAGAGGATTGCGGCTCGGATTAGCGAGTGGGTTACCTTATTCTTCCACTTCATTTTGTACTTTTATTTTGTGGTGTTTTAGCCATGGACATGTGTTAATCCTTGCTTTTGGAACTTTGTTTCGCTCCGTCTTTAGATGACGTATGTGTATTTCTGGACCGCTGCTAGTTGTACATTTACGTACTTATGTATATTTTCAACTCTTATAATTATGTATGCATATATGTTTGGGACTCCTTACCCATCGCATATTTGATTTACTCTTTATTGTTTCTTGTGTTGATTGGATTGAGATAGGATTGTCCCACCATAGGAGTCGTCAGTGGCGTGCTAGAGTCCTCCCAATTGTCTTATAGACAGCCGTGACCGTATCCCGGGGTACCTTTGTACTCTGATATACGTAGCTGGCTTTGTCATGCCCCCGCTCTCCAGTATTCTGGGCCTGGGGCCTGACAAAGGTGGAGTAGGAGCATCAACTGCACGAATTGGCTTTAAAGGTGGATCTGACGAGTCCAAGGTGGAGTAAGACGTTGTGGTTGGCACACAATGGTGGTTTGGATGAACTTGTCCGGTTTGATTATGTGGTCGAACGGATCGAGATGACAATATGTTGGATCTCCTGGGTGCTCGGTTAACGGAAACGAACAAAGGTAGTCGGAGTGTGCTAAGGTTGTTCGGTTAGCGTGAACGAGCAAAGGTAGCTGGGATGTGCTAAGGGTGCTCGGCTAGCGGGAACGAGTAAAGGTAACTGGGATGTGCTAATATCGGTTGTTCAGCTAGCGAAAACGAACTAAGGTGGAGATTGTTGGATTATATCTCATTTCCGGTTGAGCGCTCAAAAGAGGGGTGACAATGAAATTGGTAATTTAGTCCCACATCGGGTAGGAGGTGGGATAATGAGGTGTAGATAATTGAAATTTATTCAGGTCTTACATGAGAATTCTCTTTTAAGACATATAAGCTCAATCCAATATCGTACCTCATGGGCCAACTCCGATTCGAATCACACAGTGTTCCCAACAAATTTAATCACTTCCTATGACAAAATATCACATATCCAAACGTTGAATGTCACATTCAACAGACAAGAAAAAATTATAAAATTCAAAATCATATGTATTTTAGTTTCACAAGAAAAAAAAATACTTCCATATTTTTTTTTGTAATTTTAAGCAACCAAACAGCTCCTAGATTACAACAAACTAATCTACTAAAATAAAATAAAAATTCATGTCTGAAATATATATATATATATATATATATATATATATATATATATATATTGTTGTATTTCATGTGTCGTTGTGCATTCCTCAGAGAGCCATCTGCTATGTGTTGTTTGCTACGGTGGTTGGAGTCTATTAAAAATGCTAAATTATTAGTATGAAAATTTCATGTTGGTCGAGTTGACTGGTTCCAGCTAAAAAGTCGAAAACAATCCTACTCAGGTCAATCAATCCCAGCTAAAAAGTTTGACATGTTGCTGCCAATCAATCCACACAAGGATCAGCCGACCTTTCTAAATCAGAAATTAGTTATGATTGTTATTTTATTTTTATTTTGTTTTTGTGTTTTTTTTTATACTTTTTTTTAAAATGTTATGTTGAAGGCTAATGTCTCAGAGTGGTGAGATGTGAAACCCCAAAATAGGAGCGAGAAACGATGTGAGGGTTAGTTTCCATACTGCAGCTCGTTTTCGAAAAAGCAGAAACACCTAAAACAACCAATTCATTTTTCTGGTTTCTTTCAAAAGATATCTCCAAGAACTTAGGATTCGTTTGTTTACTGTAATATAATTATAATCATAATAAAATCAAATCAAATAAAAACAAAATTATTCAATTTTATTACAATTATATTGTAGTGAATCAAACGGATCCTTACTCTTATATAAAAATAAGCAAAAATGTACCCAACACCTTTCTAAGAAAATAGGTATATGTAGCCAGCCTTCTCTTTTGCGTGATCAATATTCTATTGGATTAAGACTTCAAAATATCTATCCGAGAATGTTCAGCAAATTTTATATAAAGGTAAAAATTTAAATTTAATTCTACAGAACATGAAATGTTTAAAAAAATTTACCAAGAGGGATAGGACGTCAGTGTAACCGACGTTAAAAAAAAGAGGTGCCAGTTACACTGACGTCAAACTTCAAATTAGGAGATTTGATGTCATTAACACTGACACCACACTTCTGATCCTATTTAAGCCAATATCAACTTGACTTGCTCACACTTCAAAAGCTTTGTATTTGAGGTGCTGCAATGCATGATCTAAATTTACTGGAAGATGGAAAAAAAAGGTGTGGCTCCAATGTCTCTCTCGCATACAACTTCATAATTTGAAATGTGACGACAGTTGCGCCAAATTTTTTTTGGATCATTTCTCTTCCTGGAAATTGTTAAAAATTTCTCATGTTCTGTAAAATTAAACCTAAATTCTTACCTCATAATTGCTGGAGAATATTTCATGGACGTGTGGTATGTGTTTGACGTATGTCAGGCTGTGTTAGTAGGAGAATAAGTTAGGTAGATGTTACAGCAAGTGCAGAACTACACATAGGCTGAAATGAGTTTCGTTCCAATTAAAATTTAATATAAAAAAGAATTACCCACATTCCAGACCAAATTTTGTCCAAACTTATTTAAGTCAAACAAAACTATTATCTTAGTCTAATCCAGCTACTCAATCAACATAAAACAACCCATTGTCTTATAGTCTATTTTTTTAATATTTTAGTTTAGTCCAAGACGGAGGCTACAAGGCATTAACTTTCGCAGTAAATAGACTACATGAAAATAAAATTTCAATGCAGAAAGATTTCAAGCAGATAATCGAATGACATATATATATATATATATATATATATATATATGTAAAAAAGACGGATAACAAATCTATCTTCGGAGTTCCGTCAAAGTCTCGTTCCTCCTGCAACATCAGATCGTGGGATCCGTGTTTAGTCCGTGCGATCCAACAATGGAGAGCGACGGGGCTCCTACAGGGCTCCACGAACGGGACTCCGAATCCGCTCATATATATATATATATATATATATATATATATATATATATGTAAAGGATATGAGTCATGGTGCTCATATTTCTACATAAGTCATGCACATGGGTGCACATGGGATGTAGGAGTCTATTCCTATTGGTCCACAAGTGCATGACTCATGTAGAAATATGAGTACTATGTCTCATATCTCATATATATATATATATATATATATATATATATATATATATATATATTGGTGTTTTTTACTTTGCTTTGGGAGTTTTAGTCCCACATCGAAAAACCACCAATGTGTATATCTCAATATATAGCTCTGCTTAATATTGGTATATGCACATTTGGTGGTGGCACATGTGGGTTGACTTTCCTAGAGGAATTAAGTGTGAACCCCTTTATGACAATCTTAATTTTGTCACCACTCGGACTCGGGCTCAAGGGCCCCAAAGTGGCAGTTTATTGGCGCACTTTGCAGTTAGCACGTCAGCATCATCGCATGGCGGTCATTTTATGCACGGTTGCTTGCTAGGGCGAATGCTTCATAGCGCTATGCGGCCGAGGTGCTATGCGGCCTAAAGCTATGCATCCAGGTACCATGCGGCCTGGAGCTATACGGCCAGGTGCTATGCTGCCAGCGAGTTAGCAAGAGCGAGTAGAGTGTGGCTGGGATTGCGGCACATTCGGGACATAGTAATATCCGTGCCTTACGGATTATGCAGCACATGCGGCGCGTGGGGGTCTGTGCACAGTGGCAGCTGCTTTCGGCGCTACTCTGTGTAGTGTGACCGACGGCGGCAGCGGCGTAGGCGACGCATGCGGCTACGGCTATGCATGCGGCCTGGTGTCAGATGGCGCATATACAGCATGTGCTTTTCCAGGCCGCATATATGCTAATTGTTTCTATATATAGAGGGGCTCCTCTTTCATTTGAGGCGTGTGTAAAAATTTTAATTTTTCCACAAAATTCGAGAGCTCCAGAGCTCTTATGTGGCCAAGCCAACACCCCTCCCACATAGTAATTTTCGAGTGATCCAAAGGTGACTTAGAGCGTTCCAGAAGTTCTCGTGCGAACTTGCTGGATCCTGGGGGCAGATCGTCGTACAGCGCAAATTTTTTCTTCAGCATCAATGGTTTTGATCACCCCAGTAGGAATTTTTTTTTTGTATTTCTTTTCTTGTTCTCGTTCCTTCTCGTTGTAGCGTCTGCGAACGTAAAGAGGAGAATGATTTTTTGATTCTTGTTGTATTTGTATTTTTTTGGGTCGTCAGTTTGTAACATATTTGTAGTTTAGTGCTGCTGCGGAGTTGTGTATCACTCTAAATGCGCTCTCGAGTGACTCACAGTGCACCAATTTTGTAGAAGACGAACTCTTGGGTGAGTTTCTACTTGGTGGACCTTATCTACTTTGATTTGGCCTCGGGACTAATAATCTCAAGGAAAGATCCGAGTTAAAATGGACAACCGCTCAAACCTTCTCGATACTAGCTTTCACAAACTTGAGAAGTTTGATAGAGAATACTACAAAATTTGGAAGAGAAAGATCTCCTTGAATCTTTGTCTTGTCAAAGTTGCTTATGTGTTGGTTAATCTTGAACCTACCATTCCCGAAGATGGAGGAGAGCTTGCAGTTGGTGTAGGACAGGACGCGCACTCCAAGTGGAAGAAAGACAACGATCTCTGTAGGTTGTTGATTCTTAATATTGTGGATAACTCGATGGCAGAGTCCTACAACAAGAAGGAAAAGGCAAGAGATGTCTGAGAATGTCTTGAGAAGCACTACAAAACTGACAAAAAAATGTCCAAAATTTATTTCGTCAAGAAATTCTCCACTTTGCAATTTGAGAACAAGAAGGTTATATTACCTCAAGTCAAGGAACTTCTGAAGATGCAGCAGAAACTGGAGGAAGAGGGCATGGAGAAAGAAGACAAGTTCATGGTGGGGGCTGTAGTGCCCGGCTCCGCATAGGCACTATGTACAAGAGATATCGCTTTGTTGGCTGGAGCGGAAGCCTTCTCGAAGTGTTCTCCGATCGAAATACAAGATGATTGATCTAAGTGAGTGGACAGAACTTCATTCTCTGATTATTTCATGCCTTAATAATGAATATGAGTTTTCTACTGTTTGTTCTAAGAAAGTGCAAACCCTCTCAACCAAAAATAGGTATCTTGTGTGTATTTTGTATTTCTTGTATTTATTTTAGATTATTTTTCAAAACAATTAAAATCCAATAATTATATTAGGATACTTCACTGTGGTTTGGACATTAATAATATAGGATGGCCCCAAAATCTGTATCTCCTACACAGGAGACACAACCTGTAGGATCTTTTCGTGGCACAAAAATTCGACCATTTGGCATTAGTATGACATCAGTGTATCGATCATAGATTATGTGTTAAATATTTAGATAATTTATATATATAATTTAATTATGGTTATCTTTCAATTCTAATTTTTCTACAATTAGTAACCCATAACTTTCTGTGCCAAATTATGCAAAAAAAATTTGTAAGATTTCATATTATTTACTATTATCATATTTTGTTGGATATCCATTTAGTTATTTACTTAGTTAATTGGATAATACAAATTTTTGATTTATTATAACTAGATAAATATCTAATTATTAATTATAAAATATTTTTGTGTTTTTGGTAGAAAAAAAGTATGTTTTTAATAGCTCTTCACATAATTTAGTGGTTCAGGTGGACCGAAAATGTCACGGACCAAGGAAGATTGGTTCAGTAGTTGTAATTTTCTTTTGATCTATTGAGTTTCATTGGCTTGAGTAACCATCAAATTGAAAACCAGAAGAGAATGATTTAGTATTAGTACAACCGAGAATGTCATATACTCCTTTAGGTTGTATGTAAAAATTAAAAAGAAAAAGAGTAACTATGAACTAGCTAACCAATCATCTTCTAAAACATGTTTATATCATGCTATACATTTTAAACGGTAGAGAATTAAACAAATAAACGGACTACTAGAAAAAAAAAAAGGTAAATTGGCAAACGTCCATAGCAAAGACGTGGGTAGATTTGGATGTAAATTGTTTTTCTCAAACATCAATAGACGTCAGCAATTTTTCTGGACCTTTTTCTTTTATTTTATTTTACTGATAAAAAATAAAAAATACAGTGAGCATCGTGAGTAAGGATGTTTGGTAGAAAATTTTTTTGCCAAAATAAGCCAAACGTAAGGGTGTTTTGTTTCTCATTTCACAATTTTTATAAACTAATTTTTCTACCGAGAATATAGTTAAATTGCAGTTCTCTACAGAAAATTTTTTGTTTTTGTGTTGGTGTTTTTGTCTTTGGACAAAGAAAAATAGTCCCACATTGACTACACCACCAAGTGGATATCTCAATATAATACTTTGTATGAGTTGAGGTTTGCACTTGGAGTGTGGTAGGGTATATGGGTGTCATGTGGAATATTTTTCTAGGAGAAAAAAAGAATTAACTCCTCATGAAAATATTTATGCTTTTTGTCATGTTCTTGGAATTATTTTCATAGGAGTTAGGGCTTAGCGACTCGGACACGGGCTCAAGGGCGCAAAGTGACGCTTTGTTGGGCATGGACTAGCTGCATGCGCTGTGGTATGAGCGGTTGCTTGTAGGGCCGCATGAGCGGTTGCATGCGGGTCCATTGCTATCGAATATATTTAATCAGTTATGGAAAGATTGAGTCATTAATTTAAATCTGATATTTGTTGGATTTGAATTTAATTCATTCAAATCATGTATGATTTAAATTAATCATATGGGATTTGAATTTAATTTATTCCATGTAGGATTTAAATTTAATTATGTGGGATTTGAATTTAATTCAAATCAATCATATGAGATTTAAATTTAATTCATTCCAATATTGTGTGATATGAATTAATTCATTCCAATCTTTTTGTAATTAATAGACGTCCAGGATTAGGATTAGGGACTCCTCCCTATGCCTATAAATACTCTCTTCAAACCACATTTGAGGACTTACTTCAAAAATTGGGAGAGGAAGAGAGTTGATGCTGGAGCTATCATTAAAATCCAGGAAGTTCGTGCGAGTCCAAGTAAGGAGGTGACATCGAACGTTTCAGAAGTTCTACGTTAACTTGCTAGTTCTTGGGAGTAGATCGTGAGGGACGAATCTTGCTTTGAGCAACAGTGGTCTTCATCACCCCAGTAAGCAGATTTTCTTCTTCTTCTTTCTCTTCTCTTTTGCTAGTTGTAATTTTGTTCTATCCGTCTGCAATTGCGAGTGTAAGGAAGAACGTGAAGTTTATTTTTTATGATTCTTTGTAATCTTGAGAGCAAGTTGTAATCAGAATCATTATATAGTTCTTCGTAAAAATCGAGAATAGTCAGAGTGAAAACTTTTGTGTGAACCTCTGATCTCGACCACGCATTCTTTCATCTTTGGTTAAGCCTCGGGACTAACAATCTCAAAGCAATATCCGAAGAAAGATGGGGAACATCCGTTCAAGTTTTCTTGACACAAGTTTTCACAAACTTGAGAAGATTGACGGAATTCACTTCGAATATTTGGATGAGGGAATGAGTCATTTGTCAAATGTTGAAAGTGAGTTGTCGGAACCTACCATTCTCGAGGATAGAGGAGATAGCGTCTGAAGGACGCGCATTCCAGTTGGAAGAAAGATTACAAGATGACCAAGGATTGCAGAGTATGCGCACAAGGGGCAGACCTTGGCGCATGGCAGACCTTAGCGTATAGCAAGACTTGGCGCATGGTACCGCATAGGAGGTCTCAGCGCATTGGAAGTCTTAGCCCATGGCAGAGCTGGGCTTATATTGTCTCAAGACGCTTGATGGTCTCTACGCATGCAGGACGCGCATGGTGGCTTATGCGCATGAATTGACGCATGGAGGCTTATGCCCATGGATTGGTGCATGGGGTCTTATGCACATGGATTGGCGCATGGTGGACTATGCACATGAAGGTCACTGCACTATACAAGACTTGACGCATGGCTGAAATTGGAACTTGACAGTAGAACAAATCTGAACCAATATAGCAAGGTATAACTAAACTTGGTTCCTTTGATAACTTAACTCGGTTGCTATGATTGCGCAGGTTAAGTTCTATGGCGTGGTTGATGACCAGTGGACGAAAATTGGTGTATCTAGCCACATGTGCTTTAGGAAGATCTGTTGATCAAGGTCAAACCTTTCAGTGGTGAAGGTCTTTATGGCAAGCAAGGATCAAGCAGAAGATCTGGGGATTGGGACAATGGTTCTGAACTTCGAAAAGTTACAGTCAAAGGAGTACGAGTATCAACGTACCAGTGATTACCAAGGACCTAATCTCAGAAAGTCTGTTGCATACTTTAAAGTGAATATCCATAGTCGCCAGATGATAATATCTTGGCAGGAAACATATTTTTGAACAAGCTTTCAATATCAAATGGATGTTCGAGCTTCTGCTTATAAAAAAAGTCTCATTGTAAGAGTTGTGGGACCCCAGACTAGGATATGTACTTCGTACTGCAAGATGTCTAATCTAGAATTTATCTCCAAATATGGGGGTAAGGAGGTGGAGAAGTGTAAGGTCTGTGCGCAGACAAAGATCACAAAAAATCTGTTCAAACGGGTAAACCGAAGTACAGATCTTCTGGAGTTGGTTTACTCAGATATCTGTGACTTCAAGAAGTTCTCCACAAAGGCCAAGAGGAAGTACTTCATTACTTTCATCGACGACTACTCGAAGTACGGGTTCGTCTATCTGCTCAAGTCAAAAGACGAAGCATTCGAAAAGTTCAAGGAGTTCAGGGTTGAGATTGAACATCATATGGGGCAACAACTCAAGAGACTCATAAGTGATCAAGGCGAAGAGTATAAGTCAATTGAATTCATATCATTCTGCAAAGAACATAAAATTGTCAATGAGATAACTGCTCTGTATTTCCCTTAATCAAATATAGTAGCTAAAAAGAAGAACATGACGTTGACAGAAATGATAAAATCAAGGTTGTTGACTGCGGGTCTTTCAAACTACTTCTAGGGAGAAGCTGTACTGACGGCTACGTTCATTCTTAACAGAGTGCCATACGCAACTTTCGATGTCACTCCTCAGGAACTCTGGTTCAGAGTCAAACCTAACTTGAATGGCATTCGAGTATGGGGGTGTCTGGCGTCTGTAAAGCTTCCGAAATTGAAGATTCAGAAGCTGGAATCGAGGACTACAAAGATAATCTTTCAGGGTGATGCTGAGAAGAGTGATGCTCGAAGATTTTTTGATATCAAATCATTTCATTGAATCTCGTGATGTAGAACTCTTCGAAGATAAATTTGCAAGTCACAAGAACATTGTTATCGCGAATATTCCAAAAAATAGTATGGGTGCACAGGAGGCTGAAGCTTCCAACGAAGATGTAGTCCAAGAAGAAGTTATCATCCCAACGACAACGATCGAACCAGAACTCGCAGAGCCGGGGTCTAAGTGAGTGAGGAGAGTGAAGGACTTCGGACAAGATTTTGTCACCTATTATGTGAAAGCAGATCCGCTTACCTATGATGAGGCGATGAAGACCAGAGATATTATTTTATAGTGGTAGGCTATAAATAATGAGTATGACTCAATAACCTCTAACCACACTTGGGTGTTGGTCAATCTGCCTGAAGGAGTTAAACCAATCAGATGCTTATTAGATCTTCAAGTCGATGAAGATGATAGCAGACAGAACAATTGAGTTTCATGACTAGTCCATCTGCCCAGGAGTTTTCTCAGATAGTAGGATATTGAGTTCTTTGGCACCTCGATGAGAGTATCATAGATCAGGATGATGATTGCCGTAGCTGCTATTCACAAGATGATTATTTATCAGATGATGGAAAGATAACAAGTTTTGGATGAAGACAGACACGAGAGATTCACGGACAACAGTCAAAATTATTGTCCTTCAGGTTTGAAGACAGTCTTCAAGTTGGTGATATTTCGATACAGCCTGAAGCAATTTCAAGGATGTGGTAGCAGGAGTTTGACAACTCATCTAGTCAAAGTTGTTGCAGGATCAGCAAGACGGACAAGTGTGTGTACACGAAGTTCGCTGACAATGGATGAGTCATCGTTTATATCTATGTGGACGACTTGCTAGTCCCAGTTGTGGACATAGAAGTGTCACTAGAAAAAATATGTCATTTTTGTCCAAACTCAGGACATGGGATTACGGAGGTCATCCTGACGATATAAGATAATCTGGATGCCAGGTGGGCTTGCTAAGTCACAAGCTCTCAGCATAAAGTATTGATCACACATTTTGGGTATCAGGGACGATACTCCTCAGGTGTGACATGGATATGAAGCCAAATCCAAGAAAAAGTGGCAGGCAATTGGTATACTCGAACATCATCAGGTGAATGATTCAAGCTGTATATACCACCAAGCTTGACATAGCTTTTGCTATAGGGATGCTGAGTCAGTTCACAAGCAGTATATGTGTTAAAAACTGAAAGCTGTGAAGAGAGTCGTCAGAATTCTCAGGAGAACTCAATAGTATATCCTGTGCTACAACAGTTATCCAGATAGAAGGAAGGCTTTGGTGATACCAGTTAGTGCTCAGGAAAGAAGAGTGAAAGATCCACATAAAGATGTGACTTCTCCAGGGGTGGTGCTGCTATATCGAGAAAGTCGAAGAAGCAGTCTTTACTCTCAGAGTTTTTTGCACTATCAAGCTGCAGTTAGTAAAACAGAATGGCTCTTGAAGCTCTCATATGATCTTCCTATGGTGTTAGTATACAGATTAGGATGATACTGATATACTGTGAAAACTAGGAAGCTGCAGCAATGGCATATGTTCATTTCTTCAACGGTTTGAAGAGAACTATATGGATAGAACACAGGACACTGAATGAGCACAGATTGCATTGATCATTGCAGTGCTTTAATGATCGGAGTTAGGTAAATCTGGCAGATCCATTCATGATAGACTTTAAGGCCAGTACGTGACACTGAATGAGCGTAGCTAGCGTGGATTATTATAGTATTTGATGATCGGAGCCAGAAGGGTCTGGCAGATCCGTTCATGTAATGCCTCCAGCGCCAGCTGATCCCAAGAACTATAAAGCAGGATAGTACTCCATGTTACAGTGGCGTGACACCACCAGATGGAGTGAACCTCGACTTCTCGTCATGTCAAAGCAACGTAACACCGCATATAGTCAAGGACACAACATATATGGGCTTAGAGGACCTCTGATATTCTGTCTTTGCAATCCTACCATTTAGTTTTATGCTTTTAGTTCATAGAAAAATCTACTAGGCATCTAACTATTGGTTCAAAAAAGGACCATTGACTGTGAGAATATCATGAAAAGTGGATAGTCCTTAGAAATATTGAGGGGTTACAGACCCAGAACCATTATTGTCTACTCCTTATTCCTTGTATAGAATAATTTCCTGTGGAAGGATGGCTTTGACGCCTTAATGAGTTCTCGAGCAGAGTGAATGTCTGGTGTGCTTTGCAAGAAGCAAGTAGTATAGCACTACAAGGGACTGAGATCCCATGCTATAGTGGCGTGACACCACACGAGGGAATGAACCTCGACAGAAGGCCATGTCACAGCGGCGTAGCATCGCACATAGGCAGGTAGCCTAATGTTGTAGAATTAAGAGTGATTGGCAGCACTACAAAGAGCGAGTGAACCTCATGTTACAGTGGTGTGACACCACATGAGGGAGTGAACCTCGGCTTCGCGAGCCATGTCCCAGCGGCGTAATACCGTAAAGGAAGCGCAAGGTTTCATGTTGGGTAGTTTGGCACTACAAAGAGGGAGTGAAACTCATACTACAGTGGATGACACCACATGAGAAAGTAAACCTCCACAGAAGGCCATGTCATAGCAACATAGCAAAGCAAGAAAGCGCAATGCTTCATGCCAATTTCTCTTTAAAAGAACTCACCTATAGTGTATGGAAAGAGATACAGGTCGTCTCTTGAGAGAAAATTTGTAGACGCCCAAAATACATACACTAAAATCAGACGTGCACAGGTCCTTTAATGTGCAACCAGAAGCACAGCTGATGTCATTGTGTGAGTGGAAAGAATTACAACTATGTTGCAGAATTCAAGGCTTAGTCTATTCTTGTATCATACTGTTATTTGACCCATGCAGGAAGATTCAAGTCGAAGCGACATATATCCTAATACATGATGAACAATCACTGTGGGGAACGCTCAACCCATATATTGAGATACATGGAGGATTGTTGGTATTTTTACCTTTGGACTAAGAAAAATAGTCCCATATTGGCTACACCACCAAGTGGGTATCTCAATATAATACTTTGTATGAGTTGAGGTGTGCACTTGGAATGTGGTGGGGCACATGGGTACCGTATGGGGGTATTTTTCTAGGAGAAAAAATGATTAACTCCTCATGAAATCATTTATGCTTTTTGTCATGCTCTAGGAATTATTTCCATAGGTGGGGCTTAGCGACTAGTTCGGGCTCGGACTCAAGGACGCAAAGTGGCCCTTTGTTGGCGCACTTTGCACTTAGCACGTCAACATCGTCGCATGACGCTTTTGCGCATTTGATGCGCTCATGCGTTCGGATATGCGCGAGCCGCATGCGTGGTCGCAGCACGGCCGCATGCGCTGCGGCATGAGAGACCGCATGAGCGGTTGCTTGCGGGACTGCATGAGCGGTTGCATGTGGGGTCATTGTTATCTGATAGATTTAATCAGTTATAGAAAGATTGAGTCATTAATTTAAATCCGATATTTTGGGAATTTGAATTTAATTTATTCCAATCATGTAGGATTTAAATTAATCATGTGGGATTTGAATTTAATTTATTCCAATCATGTAGGACTTAAATTTAATCATGTGTTATTTGAATTTTATTCAAATCAATCATATGAGATTTAAATTTAATTTATTCCAATCTTATAGGATATGAATTAAATTCATTCCAATCTTTTTATAATTTATGGACGACCTAAATTAGGATTAGGGATTCTGCCATATGCCTATAAATACTCTCTTCAAATCCCATTTGAGGACTTACTTCAAAAATTGGGATAGGAAAAGAGTTGTTGCTGGAGCCGTCATTAAAGTTCAGGAAGTTCGTGCGAGTCCAAGCAAGGATGTGACATCGAGCGTTTCAGAAGTTTTGCGTGAACTTGCTGGTTCCTGGGAGCATATCGTGTGGGACAAATCTTGCTTTGAGCAACGGTGATCTTCATCACCCCAGCAAGCAGATTTTCTTCTTCTTTCTCTTCTCTTCTGCTAGTTGTAATTTCGTTCTGTCCATCTGCAACTGCGAGTGCAAGAAAGAACGTGTAAACCCCCTGATTTGGCAAGAATTTTTAAATTAGAATTTTTCATAATTTTCTGGAATTTTCTGGAAATTTTCTGTAATTAAAATCAGGGTTTTAATTATTAAATGATTTTTAATTGTTAATAAATAATATTAAAATATTATGGAAATAATATTTTTGGGTGTAAAATGAAAAACTGGACTTAGGGTAATTTTTCTGGAATTTATTGGGCCCCGGACCTATTTTAAAACACCTTAAAACAATTATTATTTATTTATTTATTCATTTATTTAAATAATAACCCTAATTTAACCCGGCCCAATACTTGGGCCTAGCCCACGGCCTACATGGCTAGGCCAGCCCGGCCCATCTGCCATCCGGGTCGGGTTCGGGTCGGTCAGACCCGCTAACGACCCGCCCGGACCCGCTTTCCCCTCTCCCCCTGACCCGTTCTCCCCCCCCCCGTGTCGGGCGCCGCCGCCCGCGGCCGCCGCGCCACGCCCCCGCCCGCTGCGCCTGACCCCGACCCCAGCGCCGCCTCCCTCGGCCCCCTCGCCTCGCCATCCCCCTATTAAAATCCTTCCCCGGCCAGAACCTCCTCCCCCGACCACCCCAGACCCTCCGCCCTGCCGTCGTCACCTCCCAGCGCCTCGCCCGACGCCGCGGCCACCCGAGCTCGACCACCTCCACCCTCCTTCCTTCCCGCAGCAACGCCGGCCAGCACCGGAGCCCAGCGCGCCGCCGCGTGCCTCCGGCGACGCCAACCGCAGCGGCCCGCCTCCAACCGAGCCGCCCACCCCCCGGCGGTCTCCGGCTGTGTACAGAAACCCTAACCTAGCTGACACACAGCGGACACGGGACTCGTCGACACAGGACACTCGGACACGAAAACCCGGTTCCGAGGAGCCCAGTTCAGGTACTCGTATCTCACCACTCGTAGCTCCGATTTCGATTCCGTAAATTGCGTCGCGAAGCCTGTATGACCCTCTCGGTGCCCGGACAAACCGCTCGGGGCATCGCGTCCTGTGGTGATCGCACACCGCGATCCAAAAACAGGAAAAATAATGACCCGATTCACCCCGGAACTGGGTACGCCCCACCAAACGGGACGACTTGGTCGCGCGCGGTCTTCACAGATACGCGCGCGTCGTTGATACAGACGTGTGGGATTTAGCGAAAGTCGATTCGGGTGTGCGTGCACACCGGGATCAACGCGTATCCGCGGACCCCACCCCGTATCCGACTTTTCTGAATTACGTCCTAACTTTCTGTGTACACGTCGGATTGAAACGAAACTTACGCCATCGGACTCGTAGCGATACGCTGGTCCTGTGACCCAAGTTTGGTTCGATTCCGAGAACGTTGACGAAATTGCGTGTCGTGGGCCCCACACCCACTCGACGGGCGATTTTGTGATCGTCTCATCGGAATCCAATTCTGGAAGTTCCGTTGGGTTCGTATAATCGTTCCTGACCTGTTGACACTAAGTTGGTAATTTTGGAGACCATTGACCCTGACACGTTTTTCGGTGCAAAGCGGGCCCACATGCGGACCCCGTTTTAACCCGAAATTACCGTTTTTGTCCTTGTCTCCAAATTGGACTCAAGGACAGGCGTTTCTAGCTATTTGATATCTTCTGAGCATGATGGTAATATTTATTTCAGCATCCGGAGACATTTCTGGAAACTTCTCGAGAACAGAACCATAGTTGGGATCCAAACATCAGGCAAGTACCTGCACTTCAAGTTTATTCTTTATATTGTGATAATTAGTTCCTTGCTCTACTAGCACCATTGGATGTTTACACGTAGTGTTAGAATACTGGATTTCATGTCTTGCTTTTCATGTCGGGAGGGAGAATACTAGGAGGCATGTGGTTTACCCTTCCCCCTGTCATGTCTGATAGCTGTTGGTATGCGACTGTACCATCAGCCTGATACTCGATTATTCATGTCTGATAGTCATCTATGACGGCCTGATTAGCCTTATAAGCCCCTACATGCCAACTATGTATTCTAAATACACAATTACACACACATAGTTTCTTGTCTTGTTACAGTTACATTTTCTTGTCTCATTATCTTCCTGTTTACTCATGTCCCTGGTTTATAGCAATTAATCCTGTTTTACTTATATTCCTGATTTTTAGTGCTTAATTCTTAGTTAATTTCACTACTTATTGTGCATATCTTATCATGATACTTAGTCAGTTCTTTTCTACTTGTCATAAATATTTAGTTTAATCTTTGTTGTGCATTTGGTACTTTGCTCCTTTCTTAACTGGATCCGTTGACATATTAGGCGATGATGAGGACTATGCCCCCACTTTTATGGCCCATATGACGTAGCAGATGGTACATTTGAGGAGCCGGTTCCTACTCAGGAGACTACTTTTGAGGAGTAGTCAGCCAGTTAGCTAGTATTTTCTTTCAGCATAACACTCGGGTTTGTCCCCGATTTATCTTCTGAATTCTGTATTAAACCATGGATTTGTATATCACATTTTGTCTTATGAAATCTTAGTATTCCTATTTCCTGTTATTATCCTTGCCTGTTTATTCTTGTGGATGAGATAGATTTTAAATTACCTGTGAATATGATCTAGACAGCGTACTACCGCCGACACTGCGGCGTAGGCTGGACGTACCCACGTACTCGTGCCCGAATATCCGGGTACGGGTCGTGACAGAACGTGAAGTTTATTTTTTCTGATTCTTTTGTAATCTTGAGAGCAAGTTGTAATCAGAATCATTATATAGTTCTTCGTGGAATTCGAGAATAGTCAGAGTGAAATTTTTTGTGTGAATCTCTGATCTCGACCGCACGTTCTTCCATCTTTGATTAAGCCTTGGGACTAACACTTTGTAACCAATACATTCTTTCACATAACAATATAATATCTCATACTCATATTTTAATTTATAACGCATATTTCAGAGTATACGAATCACATTCTTTTCTTAGCAACAAGTAGTATCAATTTATTCAATTGTATTAACAGTCTATAATTTTAACATGCAATTAATTTCTTTTAACGTAGTTCTTTACTTAAGTCATCATTGATCGCAAGGACCTAGGAAAGGAGAAAATGATTTCTTTTATTAAGAGTAGAAATAAAGAGAAAATGATCAAAACTATTCACTTATTAAAGAATTGTCGAAAGAAGAAAAAAACATTCAACCGTCAAGTCTTGATATTGCACCAATCAAAATTCAACAATATTTTAATATGACACAGAAATCAACTAAACAAGCAAATTGGAAAGTATTCAACGGAAATCAAACAACGAAATCCAACAATAAAAATCAACAATAAAAACCAACAACAAAAATATCCAAAAGATAATAATAAAAAATTATTTAATTTGTAACAAACATATTTAGTGTATCTATTTGCGGTTTTTCGACCAAATAAAAAGTACTTGATCTATAATTCAGTATCCTATTATTAGTTAGGATTTTTATTTTAAGGAAAGCGATTCATCCAGCAGGTTCTACAAATTTATTTGTTTTTTGTTGTAAAATTTTAATCTCAACACTTCTTGTAAATCCATTGCGCCCATATTTGAATTCCAACAAAGTTGACACTAGATTAGACAATTGGATCAATCACTATGGTCCCGTGTTATTGGCTGCCTCTTTTGAACTAAGAAAATCCATATCTAGCATACGAATTTGACCCAATCTACCAAATCACAATGGTTTTTGTTATAAAATTGACCAAGAACCACTAGTTTCTGATTAAAAAAAATTTACTGGAGCTAATTAAAATTATATTAAATTAATACAAACGAAATAAATTTGATAAAATTTGAAATATAGGCAGAGTCAACTAACTCTGTTGGCGAAAAACAAAAAAAAAACGAATACATTGACAAAAAAAATTAAAGTGGACCACACAAGCCAATTTTTGCCAACACTGTTGGCCGAAATTGTGATGTTAGCAGAAATTGGCTGTGGGAGCCCACTGGTTGGTTTGGGTGATTTGGTTGGTTTGGTTTTGTTGGTCTGTTGGTTTTGTTTGATTTGGTTTGTTTTATAAGTTTATTTTAATTAGTTCTGTTTTGATTTTTTTTATTTAGTTTTTTTTTTTCTATTTAGTTTAGTTTTGGATTTTGATTTTTTTTTATTTAGTTTAGTTTTGGATTTTGGCTTGATTTTTATTTGGGTTTGAAATTTGAATTTTGGTTTGGTTTAATTTTTATTTGGGTTTGAAATTTGATCTGGGTCTATGGATTGATATTGATTCAGAAGTTGGTTTTTGTTATGTCCACTGGGTTATTTTTTGGTTTGGTTTAACGTGGAAGGGGATAATGTTCTTCGGTTTGGTTTAACGAGTAAGAGACAAGAAAGACTATACAACAAAAATACTAAGTGACAATAGACTTGACAAGAAAAAAGAAGAAAAGACTTAATAAGAAAAAAGAAGAAGAGACATGAGAGAGTAAAGAAAAAGAATAACAAGAAGAAGAAGAAGAGACATGTCTCGTGGAGCGAGGAGAGGAGTAATGCACAACAGAGAAGAAGTTGGTGGGAGGTGGGAGGTGGGAGCTATAAGAAGAGAAGGAGGAAGAAGAACAGAGTGCACTACGATCATTTACAGCATTCCTTGTGAGCACATAGCAGCAATTCGAGCAGCCTTCATTTTCTCTCATTTACAAGTGGACACAGCAGTCTTTGTGAGCACACACAATCCTTATTGTTGAAGGTCTTTATTCTATTCTTCTTCATTTATACTTTTATTTGTATATGCAATAATTTTATGTTAGTTTTTATTTTTTTAAATGCTAGGATACTAGTGTTTATTTAGTGAATTTAAGTTATGTAATGTGCAAAATGACGGACAGCCAAAATATGTGTTTTGACAAGCATAATTGTACAGATGAGCAACCAAAACGACGGACGTATTCCTGGAGGGCCTACTATTGATTTAATAATCCAGCAACGTGCGAAACATATATCTAGTTCGATATTTTATGGAAAGGTAAAATAAAATATAATTGTGTAAATCAATATGAATGATATTTTGTACATGTCTACTAATAACATCGTCTATGTTTTTCATATATAGAAATACGATTATACTAATGATGAACGGTGCCGAGAGCATGCCTCGTGGTGTCACGATAGCAGACTTGGGTATTGGAGGTTGATCGACCACCAGTTGGCACTCTTAAAAATATTTGACTTTTATTATATTGACAAGCTACATTTTATGCAACACGATAGAGACTTAATCTTCAGTTTAGTTGAGCATTGGTGGCCCGGACGAAATACCTTTCAGCTACCATTTGGAGAGATGAGTATTATTCTAGCACATGTGGCAAATATTTTAGGTTTACCTATTACGGGTGAATCTATAATATTTGATAAATTAATTTTTGCCGACACTATGATTACGAAGTACCTAGGTGTGGAGGCACCGCATAATAAACATAGTAGAAATCTTGTGAAGTTTACGTGGCTCCGTCACAACTTTTTGCACCTATATCGTATTGGTGATCAAGTTATCTCAATTGATGAGTAACGGAAAAGTATGTTTTTTTTGCAACTTATGTTATTATTTACGTAGTATATTTTAATTGAATTTAACGCATATAATTTCTTCATCATTTATTCAGGTCATTGCTTGCAACAGAGCCTACTTGCTAGGTTTATTAAGCGAAATATTATTTTCAGACTCATCAGATTTAGTTGATTTACGTTTTCTACCTTTTTTGATAGACTTGGCCGCACCTACGCGCCACGCTTGGGGAGTGTCGGTGTTGGCATATTTATATAGTTCTATGACAAATTTTGTATAATTTGAAGACCTGAATACAACGAAGGTAAATCTAAGTGGTTGCGCGATATTAATACAGGTACGAAATTATGTGCACTTATATCATATAAATTTTTTTACTTAATTCCATTTACATTGAAAATATATGTACTTATATCATATGTTCATATTTTCTAGGTTTGGTCCTACGATCACTTTCATATTGGTAGGCATTCTCCCGCATCAATACCGACGTTGGTGTCTTTCCGTCAGCTTTACGCTGGACTGCGGATGCAGCAGATCCAGTACACTGTGAACATGCGGTTATCTCTTTATACAACTGTTCGAATTTGATATACTGAAGTATAACGAGGTAAAATATCTGTATTATTATTATTATATAAAGCCATTTTAACCACTATCTTATAATTTTTTGTTATAAAATAGGTGACATACTGTCCGTACCGGCTTGAGCATAATCCTACTGAAATACAAATAACAGTCTATGACCTTAGTGTCCATAGTTGTTTCCTAATATTCGACGGTAAAATCATGTATCATCCAGCTGATCGTGTTATGCGACAATTCTGAGTGAAATAAAAGATTCCTGATGAGCCACCATGTTTAAACCGTAGTAAAGGGAGTACAACTAAAAGAGAAAGCAAAATAATTTCATAGTAAAATTCTGGATTAGAGACACAGCCCGCGGTACAGTCGTCTCAACTAATGGACTCTATAGATGAGGGTAAGTTATTTAAAAAGTTGAACAAAATAATTTTTTTGAAATTATATGAAATCAAATACTCATATTTGTTTAAATGGTGTAGCATTAGGTGATATAGCCTATAGATCTTGGTAGAGAGCTTCTCTTATCAGTAACCGATCCTACCGATATGAGGAGTTATGATTCCAACACAGGGCCGTTGATGATGCTAGTTATCGTGAATGGTATCAACGTGTAATTGAGAAGGTACGTATTTTATTGATAAAAATATTTGTCACCATAGTTTTTTTTATTATGAATTAATTGGATTCTACTTAATATTTCAGCTTCCAAATTTGAATATAGCATGTGAAAATCATCCAGTGAGAGACTTATCGAGCACAGCAGAATGATCATTTTTGGATGATGTGCAAGCATTTCCGACTCCACCGAACCCTCCGTTAGATATTCTACCGGATTATCCTCAAGGCTTAGTTAGCCGACGGCAAGCACGTCCGCGTAGAAAGTATCCTCATGTTTGGCATATGGATATCCCACCTCAACAAGATGACGACGTCCCTCAGCAAGCTGAGTAGGGCAGTTTCCAACAGGCTGACCAGGGTACTTCCCAACAGGCTTACCATGGCACTTTACAGTGGGCGGGCCAGGGCACTTTCCAGTGGACGGACCAGGGCACTTCCCATTGGCTGGCCAGGGCACTTATCAGTGAGCGGGCGAGGGGACGTCATAGCCTGGTGGTGACTATTGGGATTATTACACGCAGATGTCCACTTTTATATTTGATGCACCCCAGTTTGATACAGCTACTCAGTTATTTGTGACTCCAACAGCGTCGGTGCAGACACAGGAGACTGATGAATTTGACCCATGGGCACTATTGCTAGGGGAGAGACCCGAGAATACAGTAACAAGAAGAAATAGACTCGGTCTTAGGCCAAGGCCTCGTAGGAATTATGACAGGATGGCAAGAGGCAGATAATAAAAATTTTATACTGCTAGGTTTTATTAGAAATTTATGTATTAGCAATAAAATTACATCAATGAACTTATAACTTTTCTAAGAAAATCTATGCCAATGCATTTATTTTCTTGGTTGGTTAGTACATCTTCTTCGATTGTGTCCTAAACCATTATAGTTGCTACATCGGAGATCTTTTGATGATTGATCATTCGTCATGATGCGATTCTTCTTCGGTCTTCCCGCTTTTCGTTGTACATCTGGTACTCCAATGTCGCATATAACCAATGTACTTTGAATGTTGTAAGGGAATAGAATTGGCTCCAGGTGCGGCTCATATATGCTTCTTAATGCTTCTTTGGAAAAAGATACCTGGATAAAAATTCTCGATGCTAATATTTTTAGAATTACAAGCATAACATACATGTACACATGGCAAACAAGTATGATACCATTTAAAACATGTACAATATTTTTCATCTAAGTTCACAATATATGTTCTGTTTGTTTCATGATCTAGTATTTCAAACAAATAACCAACTATACTCAATATTTGCAGCTGATGACTTTTTCTTGTGATACGGGCCATAGTATTTAACATCTTCGGACAATAATCAGTTGCAAGATTTTCAGTTTTTTGTCAATTTTTGTCCTGAAATGTTATAATTTTGGCTTGAATACCATCAAGTAGTGTTGTTATTGATTTATCGATTAAGTTTTTAACCCAATTATTGAAGCATTCAGCAAGGTTCAACGTGTTAATATCTAATCTAGGACAAAGAGAATAAGCTGTTATCCAGTGTGATAAAACACGAGTTTCATCATTTACTCCAACAAGCCAATTGTAAACATCAATGTTTTCAGCCTTAATTGTTTCAAAGTAAATATTCACATCTGTCTCATTATAACATCTTGCAAGGTAGTCTAATTTACGTTAAAAATAAGGCAGTCTACATACTAGTTTTAAATTTTGTTTAAAATATTGAATACAATAAAAATAAGGTGATTCTGGAAAAGTAGCACGCATGGCATTTATTAATCCTTTCTGTTTATCTGATATAAAAGAAATTGTATCCCACGCATTAAAACTACCTTCAAAAGATAATTTTAAACCGTTTAAAAACCAAGTCCAAGAATCCGTATTTTCGCTCTCAGCAACAGCATAAGCAATTTGATATAAATGATAGTTAGGATCATGAGCATACGCAATAAATAAAATACCTTAAAATTTAGAGGAAAGAAATGTAGCATCGGTACTAATCATATGTAAACATCCCCTTAAAAAGCCATCAATGCATGCCTTGAAACAAATAAAAATTCTTTGAAACTTATTATTTTCTGTAGTCTTTATATAACATCTGCTACCTGAATTTGTCTCAATGATTATAAAACCATACTCTTCAAGACTACTATATGCATCAATATAACTACCATTTATTTCTGATAGAGCAATTTCTCTAGTTTTCCAAGCTTTACAATATTTCATATGTATTCGGTGTTCCCTATATATACATTTATAACATGCGATGGACTATACGACTGATTATCACAAATTTTATCAATAATCTTATTCTTAACCCATATAGTTGTCGCTAATGGATGATTTTTTATTGTAAGTCCACCTAAACAAGAATGTACATTTTCTAGCGTACTAATGACGAATGTTTCGCCGTTGCCATTGGCTTTAGCGTACACACTCCAATTACAACTAGAAACGTTACATTTATATACAATTCCACTGACATTGTTTCTAGTAGCCCTGCAATAATTTTTTTTGCAATTAATATATCACTAATGTAAAACACCTAATTTTGAAAACCATATTAATTTTATTATTATTATTAATTATTTAATTTATTTATAGTAATTATGAGCTAAATAGAGAAAATAGATTTTATTTAATTCTTATTTGAGGTATTTGTGCATTTAGGGGATTTATGGAGCCATTATAATTTTTTTCTAATTTATTCCATGTAGGAGACCCTTTGGACAGTTGCTAGCTTAATTATAATTTTTAGAATTTTTTATGTATATATATATATATATATATATATATATATATATATATATATATATATATATATATATATATAAAATTAGAAAAGAAATTCCTATTGGATCTAAACCCGAAACCCAAATACCCTATCCGTCGGAACCCACTACCCGTTTAGTCCCTACCCAAACCCGTTAGGAGAAGGAAAATATCAACAATAGCAGTAGCAAAAATCAACTTTTCTTTCCCTTCTCCGCGCGTGTGAGCGACTCATTCCACCGCCTCTTTAACTCTATTATTACTAATCTCGCCTCAACCGAAACCAAAATAAAGAAAGAAAGAAACAACAGCAGCAGTGGTTTTTGAGACCACTAAATTACCCCACCGCCTCTTATCTCTATATATATTACAACTCTCCCAAACCCTAATCCCACTTTTTCCACCAAACTTAACACCGTTTAGACGCTTGCACTATACAGAATTCTTGCTCGGCAAGTATACCTTGCCATCGTACTATTATTTATATTCTATATGATGCCTGCATAATTTATTTCTGCTTAATTAGTTTATTTATTGCTATATAAATTGTGCGTCCAAGGAAACTTGGGTGCAACGACGATGTCGTCGTATCATGTTTTATTTACATATATTTTGGACCTACTCTATGAGACCACCCCATTATTATGGATCATCATTAGGTTCATTGGCCATGACACAGTTGTTACACGAGTTGTGAGTCTCATATAGATCACTGACTGCGTGACAGGTCTGGCCTCCTGTACGTATTGGCCGTGCGCTAGGGATGACTACTGATAGAAACTTTGTATGCTAGTAGACCTGGCAGTTATTTAGATGTTTTATCGTGTCATGGATGTGGCATGCTTAGAGCATGGGATGGGGAGAACAACAAGTAAGACATTTTGGCTCCTTTGCACTTTCCTTTTATGTAACCCGTACGCTCCACCGGAGATACGCGGTCGTGATGACCCATATACTAATTGGCGGCCTCTGCCATTCAAAAGACGACATGCTTTATAGGCCCATGATTCTCCGAGAGAATCATGCCAATCCCACTATATGGCCAGATAGCCCACTTGGTGGAAAGTTGTTCTCAAACTGCATTTACTTAGACGGTTAGGCGACCCATTGGATGTTTACTTTTTAGTACTTATTGGCATGTTATTATGTATCTTGTTACGTCCCTCTGAGGACCTGGTCCCTTTCCAGATATGAACTAGCATGAGTATCCACAGGAGTACGGACCTGGACCTGACACTACTTACCAGACTGAGGAGGTCTTACCTTCGGAGTATCTGTGATTTTATTACCACTGTTTAGAGATCCTTGTTGCTACTTCAGTATAGTCGTTTTATAGTGGATTTGTTTTCATCCGACTATCAGACTTGATACTCATCTTGATATTCAGATATTATTCAGCTCTTTATTCCTACTTATTATTTGTGCTGTGGATAAGATATATATTGTGTGTGACTTGTTGTGATAGTATATTACCACTGGTGGATTGAATATTCATGTACAGCGTACGTGTGCATATGGTTTCCATATATTGGAGTTCGTATACATACGGCTGGACGTGTTACGTATTCCTAGTCCTACAAATTTTGGGACTGGGGCGTGACATGTTTTTGGTGGTGGCCCATGCAGGTCCGTGAATATATTATCTCGGTTACATAACTGTACCGAACAAGCTTGCGTATAGGAATAGAGTATAAGGATCTCATCCATGCTTGACTAAAATCTCATTCTTTTTTTCAACTATCCTATGTTTGGATAAATAAAGTTTTACGCCAAAAACCCTTTACCCTGTGACCAGACCCTTTATCCTTGTTGGCGTACAAGCCAAATGACTGATTGTTGGTGTAAAAGCCAAACGACTATTGTAACCTCCCAGATTTTTCAGGAATTTTTAATTTGGATTTTTCATAATTTTCTGTAATTTTTTGGAATTTTTCTGTAATTAAAACCTAGGTATTTTGAATTTAAATGATTTTTAATTGCTATTAATTAATATTAAAATATGAAAAAAATAATATTTTATGGTGTAAAATAGAAAACTGGACATAGGGTAATTTTTCGGGAATTTATTGGACCCCGGAAGCATTTTTAAAGCCCTAAAAACTAAGTTTAAATAAACTGAATTAAACCCTGAAATAAACCCGGTTCAATTGAACCAAACCAAGCCAAACCAACCCAGACCCGGTTCAACTGAATCGAACCCAACCTTAGCGGGTCGGGTCGGATCTAAACCTGACCCGAACCCGAATACCCGAAACCCGCCCCATCTCCTAGCGGATCGGGCCGGATTCATATTGAACCCGACCCGGACCCGTTAACCCTAACCAAACCCTAATCTAATCCGACTTCTATTCCGCGATGGCGCCCCTATTTAACCCGCCGTATCCGCCGGAACCCTAATCGCTTCCGCCGCTCTCCGCCCGACGAACCTCTCCCCTCGGCCGCCCGGACTCGTCCCGCTTCGCCGCCCTAGCCTGAACCCTAAACACCCCGCAGCCCCTTCGTCCCCGACGACATCCCGACGTCCTCTACCCGTCCCAGATCTCTCCGCCGACCTCGAACCTCCACCACCCAGCAGTCAGCCCCTCTCGACCCGCCCCCGACCTCATCTTCCCCGAGCACCGACCTAACTCCCCCGCTCGAGCCGCCCAGCCCCACTTCCTCCGCCTAGCCCAGTTCCATCCTCCGCCGACTCGAACCCCCTCGACCACCACTCGTCTTCCCCCGAGCTCCACCAACCCAGCTCCTCCGCCCTCAGCCAACGAGCCCCAAAGCCCGAGCCTCCCGCCATCTCCCCGACTTGCCTTCACCTAAACCCTAAGCCCTGAGCCCCGCTCCGTTGACGAGCCGACGACCCCGGAGCCCTAGCCGCAGCACCGCCCGACCCTGCTCCGGCCAGCTCCGCCGCCTCCAGCCAACAGAAGTCTAAACCTAGACCGGACACAGCTGTACAGTACCCGGACACGATCAATGTCGTGTCGTATCTCTTAACGAACAAGAAGAAACCCCGTTCCACGGAGCCCTGTTCAGGTAACCCGTTCTCTCTTCTCGTTACCCCATTTTCTGTTCCGTCAGTTGTGTCTGGTAGACTGTGTAACCCTCTCGATGCCCGTACAACCCGCTCGGTGCGTCGCGTCCTGTGGTGATCGCGAACCGCGATTCAAAAACAGAAAAAACAATGCCCTGTTTTATCCCAGAACTGAGTGCGCCCGGCCAAACTTGGTCGCCCGCGATCTTCACCGAAACGTGCGCGCCGTTGATACGGACGTGTGAGATTTCGCAGAAGTTGATTTGGATGTGTGTGCACACCGGAATCAACGCGTATCCGCCGACAACGTCCCGTATCCGTCTGTTCTGGAATATGTAACTTTGTGTACACACGTCGGATCGAAACGAAACTTGCACCATCGGACTAGTAGCAATACGCTGGTCCTGTGACCCAAGTTTGGTTCGATTATGAGAACGTTGACAAAATTGCGTATCGTGGGCCCCGCGGCTCCACTTGACGGGCGATTTTGTGATCGGCTCATCGAAATCTAATTCTGGAAGTTCTGTTGGGTTCGTATCATCGTTTTGGACTTGTTGACACCAAGTTTGACGAATTTGGAAACCTTTGACCCTGACACAATTTTCGGTGGAAAGCGGCCCACATGTGGACTCCGCTTTGACCAAAAACTGTTATTTTTGCCCCTGTGTCCAAATTGGACTCAAGGACAGGCGTTTATAGCTATTTGATATTTTCTGAATCTGATGGTGATGTTTATTTTAGCAACCGGAGGAGTACCTACAATTTCTACTGAGACCAGAGCTACAGTTGGAGCCATAACCCCAGGCAAGTGTATCTTGCCAATATTGCAGTTCTTGTTACTTATTTCCTTGCCTTATTTATATATTGTTGTACATGCTTAACCTAGGACCGTGTGACTTACTTAGCGTTCGATTAATAGTCGGGTGCCAACACCGTGTGCGGCGTTGTGTATTGTCATTTAGACATGGATCCGAGACCCTATATTTCTCGTACTTGTCCTATCAAGTACATCATAACCTAGGACACTTGACACTATTCATGAGACAGAATCTTCCTGAGATATTCATGGTGATTCTGTATAGGATACAGGTTTTATGACATAGACATTATATTCATAGACATTATATGACTTGCTGCATTAGATATGATCTTACGTGACATGGACATGGGACGTATGATTACATTGGGTGGGGAGAGTCACACAGGCTACAGGTTGACTATATTATGCCGGCGTCTCAGTCTCTCTTCGAGCTAGACCACCACATGATATCACGGCTACCGGCTCCCCGATACAGAGCTTGTAGTTGTTTTAGCCTGAGTTCTAGTGCTGCTCTCATCTTGCATATCACTTAGCTGGTTATTTAGTGTTCCCCTATTGTTTCATTTATTGCTGGAGAGTCACATAGGCTACAGGTTGACTATATTATGCCGGCGTCTCAGTCTCTCTCCGAGCTAGACAACCACATGATATTACTGCTATCGGCTCCCAGACACAGAGCTTGTAGTAGTCTCAGCCTGAGTACTAGTGATGCTCTCACTTGCATTTCACATAGATGGTTACATATTTATCCTATTTATTCATTTATTCTTTGTACTGCATTTATTTTGGCTTGAGTTATCTTGTACCTTGCTATGTCCCCTGAGGACCTGGATCCGGATTATGTCCCCAGGATTAGCAGACGAGATCGACCCCGAGTTTCACGGAACAGGAGGATTAGCATTAGCAGGAGCAGGAGCAGACACTGGAGCAGTACCAGATCCAGTAGATGAGTGATCACCGAGGGTATCTTCTGAGTATATACTGTTTTCATACTCAGTATTTGCTGTTAGCTTTATTCTTGTATCTTGACAGATGTATCAGACTCATAATCGGGTTATTCCTGTAAATCCCCCTGAATTTTTAAAATTATTAAAACTTGGATTTTTCCCAATTTTCTGGAATTTTCTGAGAATTTTTTGAAATTAAAATCAAGGTTCTTAATTATTAAATAATTTTTATTTATTAATAAATAATATTAAAATATCATGGAAATAACATTTTTGGGTGTAAAATGACAAAACTGGACTTAGGGTAATTTTTCTGGATTTTTTGGGCCTCAGACCTATTTTTAAATGCCTAAAAACTATTTTACTAATTAATTAATTAATTAAACTGTTTATTATTATTATTATTATTATTATTATTTATTTTATATATTTATTTTTCCTTGGACCGGCCCAGCAGCCCAGCCCCCAGCCCGCTCCCTTGCGGGTCGGGCGGGTCTGTCCGGACCCGACCCGCTAGCCGCCCGACCCGGGCGACCGGCTCTCCCCCACGACCCCGTCCTTGCGCTTTTTTCGGCAAGCTCCGCGCCACCCGCCGCTCCGGCCGGCTCGCCCCGCCCTCCGCGGCCACGACCCCCCCTCGCCCCGCCTTGGCCGGCCCTCCTCCCTCCTATATAAGCTTCCCCCTCTTCTTCTTCCCCCTCACTGCACCCTAACCCTAAACCTAACTCCGGCCACCACCCGCCACCGTGCAGCCCCGACCTCGCCGCCTTGCCCTCGCCGAGTCCCCGCCGCAGCGCCTCCTCCTCTGCTCCTCCTCCGGCGCCACCCTCTCAACCACCAGCAGCAGTAGCTGCCCCTTCCCTCGAGCCGAGCCCCTCGCCGGCAGCAGCTTCCGGCGCCGCCCCGCTCCGCCGTGCCTCCGCCCGGCCGCGCCCCAGCGCCCCCGACCGCCTCCGGCCAGCCAGCGCCGCCTCAGCCTCCGGCCGGCCCCGCCGCAGCTCCCAGACCTAACCCTAGCCCTAATTTTGGACTCGGACACGTCGAACCGTGTCGGACACAATTTGACCCTGATTTTCGGGTCCCCTTCAGGTGCGTGTAACTTTTTGTTCGTAGCTCTGTTTTCGATTCCGCGAATTGCGTTGCGAAGCCTGTATGACCCTCTCGGTGTCCGGATAAACCGCTCGGGGCATCGCGTCCTGTGGTGATCGCACACCGCGATCCAAAAACAGGAAAAACCAGACCCTATTTCACCCCGGAACTGAGTACGCCCCGCCAAACGGGACGACTTGGTCGCGTGCGGTCTTCACAGATACGTGCGCGTCGTCGATACGGACGTGTGAGATTTCGCGAAAGCTGAATCGGGTGTGCGTGCACACCGGGATCAACGCGTATCCGCGGACACCGTCTCGTATCCGCCTTTTCTGTTTCATGTCCTAACTTCTTGTACACTCGTCGGATCTAGACGAAACTTACGCCATCGGACTCGTAGCGATACGCTGGTCCTGTGGGTCAAGTTTGGCTCGATTCTGAGAACGTTGACGAAATCGCGTGTCGTGGGTCCCACAGGCCCCGCTCGACGGGCGATTTTGTGATCGGCTCATCAGAATCCAAATCTGGAAGTTCCGTTGGGTTCGTATCATCGTTCCTGACCTGTTGACACTAAGTTTGGTGTTTTTGGAGACTTTTGACCCTGACGCATTTTTTCGGTGCAAAGCGGGCCCACCGGCGGACCCCGTTTTGACCCGAAACTGCCGTTTTTGCCCTTGTCTCCAAATTGGACCCAAAGACAGGCTTTTCTAGCTATTTGACATCTTCTGAGTGTGATGGTAATGTCTATTTTAGCTTTTGGACTCATCTCTGGAATATTTCCCCGAGTACAATTAATTGGATCCAAACAACAGGCAAGTACCTGCACTTCAAGTTTAATCTTTATATTGTGATAATTAATTCCCTGCTCTACTAGTACCCTTGATGATTACACATAGTTCTAGAACACTGGATTTTATGTCTTGAATACTGGAGTTCATGTCTTGTTTTTCATGTCGGGTGGGAGAATACTCGAAGGCATGTAGTTACCCTTCCCCCTGCCGTGTTTAATAGCTGTTGGTACTCGACTGTACCCTCAGCCGGATCTCGATTATTCCTGTTTAATAGCCATTTATGATGGCCGGATTAACCTTATAAACCCCTACATGCCAACTATGTATTCTAAAACAAACACAAGTTCACACAGATAGCTTCTGGTCTTGTTATAGTTCTTGCTGACTGTTGTAGTTTCATTTCCTGTCTTATTTATTCCTGTTTCCTCATATCCCTGTTTATAGCATTAAATCTTAGTTATTTTGTTTCTTTTATGCATATTCTCAATATGATACTCAGTCTAATTGTCATAAATATTTAGTTTAATCTTGTTGTGCATTGTGTACTTTGCTCCTTTCCTGACTGGATCCGTTGATTTAGGCGATGATGAGGACCTTGCCCCTACATATTATGGTCCCTATGAGGGAATAGATGACACTTATGAGGAGCCAGATCCCACCCAGGAGACCCCTGCTGCAGAGTAGTTAGCAGTAGCTATTTTTATTTCATGCTCTTTTATCTTAGTAATCGGGTTTGTCCCCGATTTCAATTCTGAATTCTGTATTAAACATTTGATTCTGTTGTCGCATTTATTTCATTTGAAATCTTAAGCATTTGTTTCCCATTATTATCTTGCCTATATTTTTGTGAATGAGCTAGTTTAGTTAAGTGTGGATTTGACCTAGACAGCGTACTACCGCCGACTCTGCGGCGTAGGCTGGACGTACCCACGCACTCGTGCCCGAATTTCCGGGTGCGGGTCGTGACAATTCCCGAGTTTATATTTTATTGAGATTGATCTTGCTTTATGATTCTGATATTGTTGTATTCATTTCTGTGGATGAGATTAGTATATCTAGACCCTTATTGTTGTACTACAGCTTAAGTATGCCCCGATGGATCTATTAAATTTGGTTTGTCCATCGGTGTGTGCTGCTGGCCATTGCCACGGGTCCAGTCCCTCGATATTTTGGGACTGGGGCGTGACATAGTTTTTGTGGTGGCACATGCAGGTCAACGACTAAATTGTTCGGTTTCAACTTAGGGACCGAGCAAGCCTGCAATAAGAATAGGATAAGGATCTCATCCACTTGCTTGGAACGTTCTTGATGTCTATATCGGATTCGAATTTATTTTTTGATTTGCATCCTGCCTTGATTCCTGTGCGTCTCTTATCGTTTATTTTGGTTGCAGAGTTATGGATTCACGAACAAACGACGAGACTCCTGCAAGATCACCACGGGATGCTTTTTTAACTAATGAAGAGGAAGTAATACCAATAGAAGAAGGTCAATCAGCTCAACAACGTAGTCAAGCGAATCAGCATGCCTCGGGAATCCAGCAAGATGATATTCCACCATCGACGTAATTTACTCCACAAATGCCCGTATTTCCGCAAAGGCAGGCCATGGACGGACAGCAGATGTTTCAAATGATTTATGCAATAATGCAAGCTCAACAAGAGGCTTTGAGTTGCAGCCTAGTAACCGCACTAGAGCAGGCAGATTTACCAACACGACGGCCAACGACGGGCTCTATCACCGACTTCCGCCAGCTGAAGTCCCGTACCTTCTCAGGCAAGGAGGAGCCCACAGAAGTTCATGAGTGGCTCACCAACACACAACATCAATTAGAAGCAGCCGAGCTTCCAAGAGAACGTTGGATGACTGCCGTCAGAATGCAGTTGACGGACAATGCACATCACTGGTGGCTATCTGAGGAGACACGGCTCGGACCAGACCGAGTCACTTGGGAAGAGTTCTCTAGACTCTTCCAGGAGATGTACATTCTAGCTATCGCTCGATCAGAACATTGGGACAAGTTTAATCGCCTCACTCAAGAAAGTATGACAGTAGAAGAGTACAATGCAGAATTCATTCGTTTGAGTCACTTTGCCCCAACCTTGATTTCGACAGAAGAAGAGAAGGCTGAGAAGTTCTTCGACGGATTAAACATTGAGCTACATAAACTAATTGGATCCGTTGTACCTACATCTTACCCGGACGTCCTTGCTGCAGCCCGACGCATGGAGCGCGTCATCAGGAGAGAGACCAGTCTGAAGCGATCATCCATATCAGCAACAGCCGGAGCACCACAGGAAGAAGCTACAAAGAGACCTCACATGCACCAGCCACCAGGAGCATCTCCACAGGCACTACCTATCTGTCAATATTGTCGCAAGCGAGGCCATATTGAGGACAAGTGTAGACGAAAAAGAAAAGTATGTTTAGCTTGCGGATCCAGTCAGCATTCATTGAGAGAATGCCCTGAGCGTCGAGAAAGAGCACCAATGGTTAACCAACAAGCGTTACTAGTACAGAGGCCAACCTATCCAGCATTGGGAGCACCGCAAACGAAAGTTGAAGGAGTCCTACCACCAGCCCAAGGAGGAAATCAGCCGAGGGCACCCTTGGCACCACAAGCAGCACTCTTCCAGCAGGCCTAGCAGCAGCAGAGGAATCGACTACAAGGACGTGGACAAGCTTACACGATGACTTTGGAGGATGCACAGATTCATGGATTAGCTAATGCGCATAATTTTTATAGTTATTCGTTTCTAGTATTGTTTTAGCTCGTGCCTGTTGGTTCGCGACCTCAGCCTTAACCTAGTAATATTGAACTTGCTAATAACCTAGAATATTTTTATAATTGATAACCTAATATATTTTTATAAGTAATGAACTTTAGATTTCTAGATTTCCTTCATTCGAAAAATTGCATAACTTTTAATGCTTAGGAAAATAATTTTTCCTTTGTATTATTCTTACACCCTCAACCTTGATTCCCCTTGATCATGCTGTGCTTCGAACAATATTTGCAACCGTGTCATCTCTGTTGACCGGTTATTCTTTGATTGCGAGGACGCAATCCTCTTAAGGGGGGTAGATTGTAACCCCCCTGATTTTTCAAGAATTTTTAATTTGGATTTTTTACAATTTTCTATAATTTTCTGTAATTAAAACCTAGGTATTTTGAATTTAAATAATTTTTAATTGCTGTTAATTAATATTAAAATATGATAAAAATAATATTTTATGGTGTAAAATGAAAAATTGGACATAGGATAATTTTTCGGAAATTTATTGGACCCCGGAAGCATTTTTAAAGTCCTAAAAACTAAGTATAAATAAACCGAATTAAACCCTGAAATAAACCCGGTTCAATTGAACCAAACCAACCCATACCCGGTTCAACTGAACCGAACCCAACCTTAGCGGGTCGGGTCGGATCTAAACCCGACCCGAACCCGAATACCCGAAACCCGCCCCATCTCCTAGCGGATCGGGCCGGATTCATATTAAACCCGACCCGGACCCGTTAACCCTAACCAAACCCTAATCCTAATCCGACTTCTATTCCGCGGCGGCGCCCCTATTTAACCCGTCGTATCCGTCCGAACCCTAATCACTTCCGCCGCTCTCTGCCCGACAAACCTCTCCCCCTCGGCCGCCCGGACTCGCCCCGCTTCGCCGCCCTAGCATGAACCCTAAACACCCCGCAGCCCCTTCGTCCCCGACGATATCCCGACGTCCTCCACCCGTCCCAGATCTCTCTGCCGACCTCGAACCTCCACCACCCAGCAGTCAGCCCCGCTCGACCCGCCCCCGACCTCATCTTCCCCGACCACCGACCTAACTCCCCCGCTCCAGCCGCCCAGCCCCACTTCCTCCGCCTAGCCCAGTTCCATCCTCCGCCGACTCGAACCCCCTCGACCAAAACTCGTCTTCCCCCCAGCTCCACCAACCCAGCTCCTCCGCCCTCAGCCGACGAGCCCCAAACCCCGAGCCTCCCGCCATCTCCCCGACTCGCCTTCACCTGAACCCTATGCCCTGAGCCCCGCTCCGTCGACGAGCCGACGACCCCGGAGCCCTAGCTGTCACGCCCCAGTCCCAAAAATATGTAGGACTAGGACACGTAAGCATGCCAGCCGCATGAATATGGCAACTCCAATATATGGAAACCAAATCCACACGTACGCTGTAATATGAATATCAAATCCACAAGTGGTATAAAATATAATACAAGTCACATGATATCATCTAAATCTCATCCACAAAAATCATATAGAAATAAATAACCAGTATCTAAGAAACTAGATCTCAAAATAAAGTATCTAATGATGGTAGTCGGATGGAAACAAATCCACTACCGACTCAAATGGAAAAAATAAATACAATATAAGTACAACACAATCAAACATATAAGTACCAGCTATCAATCCCGGCTCGAAAAGGAGACATCCACGAAGCATCTATAACCATCCAAATCTGTGCTCCTGCAAATACTCAAGAACAGGTACACCTGGCAGCGGACCAGGTCCTCAGAGGGACATAACAAGATACTTAAACACATGCCAATAAAGTACTGAAATAAATATCCAATGGGTCGCCTAACCGTCTAATGTGAATGCAGTTTAAGAACAACTTTCTAACAAGTGGGCTATCTGGCCATAAATGGGATTGGCATAGTTCTTTTGGAGATCCAGGGGCCTACAAAGGCACGGCGCCTTTCGAACGCCGGAGGCCCGCCATGATAATATATAGGGGTCATCATGACCGCGTATCTCCGGCAGAGCGTACGGGTTACACAAGGAAAGTGCAAAGGAGCCCAAATGCCTTACTTGTTGTTCTCCCCACCCAATGCTCTAAACATGTCACATCCATGACACGATTTGGTCCATAGCCTATCCTTAGTACCCTAGCCCAATCCTGCAACCAAACAAGGACAAGGATGGGACCACCGTACTACAATAGGCTATGTCCATAGACCTCTAATAACTGCTAAGTCTTCTAGCAAACAAAGTTTCTAATAGCAGTTATTCCTAACGCACGTCCCACACGTACCGATGATCAGTCAATACGTGCGTCCGTGATCTATATGAGACTCACAACTCGTGTAAAAATATATGTCACAGTCAAATGAACCTAATGATGCTACATGATAATGGGGTAGTCTCATAAACAAGGTCAATGCAATACATAAATAAAAACATATCGCGACGTCACCGTCGCGCGCATTTTATATAACAGTTAAAATATATGAACTAAAGACAGAAAATAAGGATGCATGCAACATATGGAATAAGAATAACAGTACAATGGCAAGGTATACTTGCCTGGCAAGAAGCTGCAAAATGTCATGTCTAGATGTCCAATATACAGGACCAGGAGCTATGGCCTCATAACAAATGTCTCTGGATGCTGAAATAGATATCGCCAACATTCCCAAAATAAGCAAAATAGCTAAAAAGCACTTCCCTTTCGTCCAATTTGGACACAAGGGCAAAACGGTAATTTCAGGTAAAAGTGGGGGTCCACCTGTGGCCCACTTTGCACCGAAAAGCGTGCCAAGGGTAACAGTCAAATGGGACAAACTATAGGTCAAACAAATCTAGATGTTAATACGAACCCAACGGTATGTCCAAATGTGGATTCTGATGGGCCGAACAGAATTTTGTCCAAAAAGTCAACTGTAGGGCCCGCCAATTGGCGATCTGGTCAACTGTCTCAAAAATGCGTGAAAATTGGGTCACAGGACCAGCGCGTTACCACGAGTCCAGTGGCGTAAGTTTCGGTGCAATCTGACAAGCGTGCACAAAATACGCACGAGTTCCACAAAAGTTGCGACACGGGATGTGTCCGCGGATACGGCCTGATTCCGGCGCACACACGCGTCCGAATCAGTCCCCACGAATTTCCACGTGTCCGGTTATGCTGCGTGCACCCCACGAAAATAAATTAGGTTAAGAATTCTACAGGTATCAAAAAGAATCACCGAATTCGGATCTCTGTGGTGGGAGATACGAACTCGGCAATATGGGTGGTCATTCTGGAATTCTGCGATTCCAGAATCGGGTCTGTCCGTCCACTTTGGACGCTGTTTTTCACCTAGGGGCACACGTTTTTCGAGGTTGGCTATAAAACAGATATTGGAGAGGGTTAAGGGATGATCATACCTATGAAAACGGAACAGTGTTTGGTCGAGCGAGTCGACGGAAAATTGTGCCGGAGCGAAGGTGCCTCGAGTGAGAAACTGTAGTTCGCGAGGTCGGCGTCGACGGGATGGTTGGATGGCTTGGCGGGGCTTCTCTGGCTGCGGTGACGGCTCTAGATGGGAAGAGGAGGTCTGGAAATTCTAGGTTAGGGTTTTAGAGAGAATTATATATATATATATATTATATAATATAGGAAAGAGAGTGGAGAATAGGAGGCCGCGTATATAAAAAAAAAAAGAATATGCTGAGGGGGCGGGTCCCTGGCTAAGTGATTACTAAAGGGGGGAAAGCGGTCCTTGGAAGCAGCAAGTCAATTGGTGAAGGGTGGGTCGTAAGCAAATGCTACTAAGGCTGAAGTAATGTAGTAGTTATTATTATTATTATTAGATTATTATTAAATTCCTTTTACTTTCTTTTCTTTTCCTTTATAAAATATATATATACATATATATATATTTGTATATACATATATATATATATATATATATATATATATATATATATATATATATATATATATATATACTCATAAGAAAATTTATAGATTAGGGTATTGCACATCGTTAGGCTAGCAACAGCTCAAGGGGTCTCCTACATGGAATAAATTCCGAAAAATTCCTGATGGTCCCATAAATCCTCTAAGTGCCCGAACACCTAACATAAAAATTATTAAAAATCTATTTCTCCTATTTAGACCTAATTACTACAATTTAATTAATAATTAATAAATAAAGGGTTATACGATTTTCTAGGAAGGGGGTTTTACATTCTACCCAACTTGTAAAAATTTTGTCCTCGAAATTAAAATTAAGCCACGATAGAATGTCAAGAATGGTATAAGATTTGCATCGTTTAAAATGCAAGGCTAGGTTTAAAGGGGTGGGCGATGTTGCACGTTGCACGTTGCACATCCCAAAAAAAAATCATGGAAAAATCCATATGAGCAAAAAATAGGTTTCTTCATGTGTCATGTCCAATAGTGTGGACACATAAATACTCTTTTGCATAAAAGCGTCCAACAATTGGAAAATTGCACAAAGATGAGAATTGGATGATGGGCATGTCTAGGATAAGGGTGTGAAATTTGTAGGAGGGCAGTGACTAGGAAAGTGCTCCAATTATCGAAGCAATGGTAAGGCGAGCCAAGGGATACCATATTGTAAAACTAAATGAAAATGTCATGTTCTATTTCTAAGTGGATTCGTGCTAGCCTCAGTCTCACTACCTAAGCCGAGTAGGTCAAATTTTGGGTGAGGGGTTCACAATTCAGCCAACATAAGACAATGTCGTCCTCAAAATTGAAATAAGGCAGAATCGGTTAATCCTTTATGTACCATAAGGCAAGTCAGTCGCAATCTTCTTGCGATAACTAAAATCCTAATCATATCCATTGCAGTCACTTCTAGGTTAAGCTGACCACTGCTCTAATCCAAATTTAACCTATGGTTATCTCTTCTCCCCTTGTTTCAAATTATCCATATCCACATAACATCTCCAAGATTTACATACGCATATAACTTTTACCTCACGATCTCTAACTATCATAATCTCCTTTAGAAGTGGTTTGAGTCCAATATATTCCCATTTTCACTTATAAAATTTTGTATGCCTCAACTCTTTAAATTCCATTCACATCCTCATTATTTCAAATAGGTCGTCCAACCCAAAATTTTAATTCTTAATTCAAATCACCAAATTGGAAAAAAATAATTTAAATGCAGTCCACCAATATTCAAGTCTGAAATTCTATATTTATCCTCTAAATTCAAATTGGTGATTCTACCTTCATTGTTCAAAAATTTAACTTATGCACTTAAGGTATAAATATTGGGTCCTCAATATCAATTCATTGATCCTCATCATCTTAGTCATCCTTCTAAATTTCTCAAAATTACTATGGCTTGAACCTCTCCAAATCTAGTCTTACTCGATCATAGTCTAAAAGAAATTCCTCTTAAGTTGATAATGCACTACTACCCAACTTAAAATTTACCCCTCTATCACATAAGGCTATATACCTTAAGAAAATATTCCTTAATTTAATTACTTATGTTATTCAATCCTCGAATTTCAATGCCGACCATATCACATATGATATGTCCTTAATTACGAAGGATGATCCTCAAGTATGTAATCGGCCTATGGGGTATATCTAGTACTCTCTGTGTATCAATTCATACCAAGCACGAGGTTTCGTCCTTCCGAAATAAGGGAAGACGGAGATCAATAATAAAGAGTTCAAGGGAGGTAATAGAATAGGAGTATCGGGATCAAGGCGTTTAAAGAATTCAAATGAGAATCGTCAAGCAGTTGTGGATTGAAATCCTATTCTGGTAATCCTTTGTTCGCATGCTCGTATTAGTACAGTTATGTAACCGACACGATATGTCAGACATGTCCAGGGCAAGTATATTCGTCTACTAATCACTACATATCTCAATCCACGTAAAGTAGCGTTACGAAGGGCGAATCAAACGCACTAAGGTTGGCCAGACCTTAACACACTGATTCTGAAATGTATTAGTGTGTCGACCCACTAATACATATGTCATGAACAAGCTTGATGAGGAATAAGCTTGCAAAAACTAGGCTATAAAATAGTAGCATAAGTCAAGGTGGTACAGCAATATAAGTACGCTAGATGATGATGAAAGGAGGTACAAATTAATTCAGGTTTACAAAAAAAATAAAATAGAATAAGCAATAATAACAAAGATTCTACAATCTCTACGGTTATCATACAACCTCCTTGTCTAAGTCGCTAGTCAACCAAATAGGGCATGGGTCTCTAAATTCCACCGTCTGAATAAACACTGTCGTCTAGTGCTAGCATAAAATTAATGTCATTTAGTTACACTACCTCGATGGGTCAAGTGGACTATGTGATACTAGGTTGTGAGGCATACTACCCAACTTATAATAATTAAACTAATACTGTGACAGTCTTAAGAGGGTCCTACAAAATAATCTTGCACATGTAAATAAAACAGAAACTCTTTATTAGGGTATATGAGAAAAAATCTTGGTATTGATTAGGGTATCCTTTTTATGTAGGTAATGGTCATCCTAAGTCTTAGTCATAGCACTTACAAGCAGGTGTCAATGGTAAGGATAGAAGAGTTACTGGCCGTTAAAGGGGAGGGGTCTAACGTGTATCGAGGTGAGGGTACAAATTACATGGTCTACGACTAGGGGTAATCATAATCTAATTGAACGACTCAACTATCAGGTTCTAACTACAAGGTACACAATTCAAAATTCAAGATTACAACTATGACTATAGCAAGCTATATATCCTATTGTAGAGTATAATCACTTGGTTTATGATCAGAGGTAGCAGGTGGCACGAGTTAAAAGTTGAAGGAGAGAAAACATGATTAGTCGTCGCACAAACAACGAGCGCTAGGGTTTCAGAGGAACAAAATATCTGAAATTAAAAATAGGGCTATAGATAGCATCATGGTTTCTAAAGGGAAGTGGTACGCTAGCTACTATGTTTGAGGTATGATTAGGGAAATATTCTATGCATTGCTCTTGGCCTTCTAGGGTACTTGTCTACTAACAACAAGACAATGACATAAGTTCTATAGTGCTCTAATACTATCCAATTATGAAGGTTAGGTTCAGTCCTAATGTTCAATATTGGTTCTCCATTGGTTCCTCAATACTAGGGTCAAACATCATGGTAAAACTTCTAACTATCTCTAGTAGTGTTTATACTACTCAAGTCTTCTTAATACACCAAGGGGTAATGGTATACCAATCTAAAGATAAGGAGTTCTAGGGTTCACTAGATATTCTAAACTTAGTGGTGTGTCAGCACTCTAGTTGTACTCTTAATAGGAAGGTTACCCTACTTATCATCTAACAACAGGAACTTCTATATTCTAGGAGAGACTATACTAAAGGAACTATCATGGGAGTACATGAATCAAGCAGGATGCAATTATTCAAATAGAACAGATTAGAAAAAATATGAGTCATAGTCAATTGTGGATGAGATCCTATACTCTAGTCCTAGGTGCAGGCTTGTTCGGTACAGTAACGTAACCGAGACAATATGCTCTCGACCTGCATAGGCCACCACAAAAATATGTCACGCCCCAGTCCCAAAAATACGTAGGACTAGGACACGTAAGCATGCCAGCCGCATGAATATGGCAACTCCAATATATGGAAACCAAATTCACACGTACGCTGTAATATGAATATCAAATCCACAAGTGGTATAAAATGTAATACAAGTCACAGGATATAATCTAAATCTCATCCACCAAAATCATATAGAAATAAATAACCAGTATCTAAGAAACTAGATCTCAAAATAAAGTATCTAATGATGGTATTCGGATGGAAATAAATCCACTACCGACTCAAATGGAAAAAATAAATACAATATAAGTACAACACAATCAAACATATAAGTACCAGCTATCAATCCCGGCTCGAAAAGGAGACATCCACGAAGCATCTATAACCATCCAAATCTGTGCTCCTGTAAATACTCAAGAACAGGTACACCTGGCAGCGGACCAGGTCCTCAGAGGGACATAACAAGATACTTAAACACATGCCAATAAAGTACTGAAATAAATATCCAATGGGTCGCCTAACCGTCTAATGTGAATGCAGTTTAAGAACAACTTTCTAACAAGTGGGCTATCTGGCCATAAATGGGATTGGCATAGTTCTCTTGGAGATCCAGGGGCCTACAAAAGCACGGCGCCTTTCGAACGCCGGAGGCCCGCCATGATAATATATAGGGGTCATCATGACCGCGTATCTCCGGCGGAGCGTACGGGTTACACAAGGAAAGTGCAAAGGAGCCCAAATGCCTTACTTGTTGTTCTCCCCACCCAATGCTCTAAGCATGTCACATCCATGACACGATTTGGTCCATAGCCTATCCTTAGTACCCTAGCCCAATCCTGCAACCAAACAAGGACAAGGATGGGACCACCGTACTACAATAGGCTATGTCCATAGACCTCTAATAACTGCTAAGTCTTCTAGCATGCAAAGTTTCTAACAGCAGTTATTCCTAACGCACGTCCCACATGTACCGATGATCAGTCAATACGTGCGTCCGTGATCTATATGAGACTCACAACTCGTGTAAAAATATGTGTCACAGTCAAATGAACCTAATGATGCTACATGATAATGGGGTAGTCTCATAAACAAGGTCAATGTAATACATAAATAAAAACATATCGCGACGTCACCGTCGCGCGCATTTTATATAACAGTTAAAATATATGAACTAAAGACAGAAAATAAGGATGCATGCAACATATGGAATAAGAATAACAGTACAATGGCAAGGTATACTTGCCTGGCAAGAAGCTGCAAAATGTCATGTCTAGATGTCCAATATACAGGACCAGGAGCTATGGCCTCAGAACAAATGTCTCTGGATGCTGAAATAGATATCGCCAACATTCCCAAAATAAGCAAAATAGCTAAAAAGTACTTCCCTTTCGTCCAATTTGGACACAGGGGCAAAACGGTAATTTCGGGTAAAAGTGGGGTCCACCTGTGGCCCACTTTGCACCGAAAAGCGTGCCAAGGGTAACAGTCTCTAAATAGGACAAACTATAGGCCAAACAACTCTAGATGTCAATACGAACCCAATGGTATGTCCAAATGTGGATTCCGATGGGCCGAACAGAATTTTGTCCAAAAAGTCAACTGTGGGGCCCGCCAATTGGCGATCTGGTCAACCGTCTCAGAAATGCGTGAAAATTGGGTCACAGGACCAGCGCGTTACCACGAGTCTGTCACGTCCCGATCTCCCGCAGGCAATCGACCGTTCCCGCTAAGCGGGAATCACCCTCGCCAGCGCTCCCGCGGAACGATCGCTTAACCCATCCGGGCGTGATGCCGCACGAGCGTGAACCGCGCCCGTGCAAGGTCGTGATTCATTGGCTGGCGATAAGAGTTCTAAGCCACAGAGTCGCACAGATTGTCCGAGTGCAGCGGAGTCTTGAACGCATAGCGATTCGGTAACAAGTTCTCTGAGTTGACAAATATAGCGGAAGCATTAAAACACAAGTTGAAGTAAAGCAAGCTCTTTATTGATATAAACAAGTGTTACAGGCGGCGTATAGCCGAGATTACAAGTCGCTCAAGCCTCTCTCTGAAACATAAAATCGTGCCAAGTGGCTACAATTGTGGAATGATTGTAGAGGCGATGTTCAGGCGATGTTCACAACTTATGTCTTGTATATGTGCTTCAGTTCCAGACGTACCGTTGCTTCGGAGTGATGTCCACGCCTTAGCACGCACGTTGGAGGCATCCGCACCGAACGAGGTTCTCCCGCACCCTGCACACAAACTGGTGGATTATCAGTACATTGAATGCACTGGTGGGGAAGCTACTCGCCCGCTCGACAAATCCAAACACGTAATACAGGTTCCGTGCACAACTATTAAGTTGTCTTTCTAGTTGCCTTAGGATCAGTTTCATGCAGATATTGAATAGCCTAGTTCGTGTGGCAGTGCGCCGTGCGACATGAGAGGAAACACGGTGAGACTTACCATCTCCTTCCCTGTCCAAGACAAACATTGTTAATTTAAGCACGGGCAAGTATAAGCATTCAGGAGCATAGCATATGCAACATGCAACACGAGAGTTATTGAACGGGACAGTATTTGGTGTGCTCAGTTGTACTTGATGCGATGCAGTAACTCGTACGCGGATAGCCGCTAAGCGAGGATGACTTATCTATATGAACATGAGTCGCTGGCAAAGCCATAAAGGACTAATCCCAGACGAGAGTGGAACGCAACGAGAGCACACGATGCGCTACGAACCATCTCGCCCGTACACGATGGATTGCATATGTAGTCCAAGGCCAAGATGGAATGCAACCAAGTACACGATATGTTGCAAACCATCTCGCCAGCACACGATAGACTACACATGATGTGGTCCTAGGCCAAGTGGAATGCAACCGAGTACACGATATGCTGCAAACCACTCGCCTGCACACGATGAACCACACTTGAAGTTCCATCCGGATCGGAGCGGTCCCAGTGCCCCGGTGACCGTCCGTGGAACTATGCCTCGTTTTCGAGTTGTCCGCGATATGCAAGTCAGGGTTAAACCAATCTCAGGCAACACGATTTATTTCACCAATCTCAGGCAACACGATTACACGATTATTTGACCAATTTCAGGCAACACGATTACACGTTCGGTGAGTGACTTGTCTTGATGCATTCTCCTGGTTCGGGGCTGCCTTGGGTGACCTAACGGTCCCGGACACTTGCAGGTTCATTCAGGCACGAAGCGACTACGTAGTAGTCTTCCGGGATTTGGATGAAAATATGGCAACACACAAGCAGACAAGCATGCGTTTCTAAGGAACATAAGTAGGCACGTTGCTCGGACCCGAAGGTAAGCCGAGAGTTGAAACCGTTAAGGGACTTAGCATGCGAGGGTCTGAACATAAGCAGTATTTCATTTCCATGTTCTAGCAAGCAATACAAGTTGGGATTATTCCCTTAGCTAGGTGCGTTGGATTTATTAACATGCAGGGGGTGAATCACCTAGCGACTAGCATGAATATTCCAGATTTTATGTGTGCTGGCTAAGCAAAGACAAGTTCACCGTAGCCACCCACCTTAGCGATGATTCGCCTCGGTAGAACGATACGTCTGAGCGAGCCTCTGAAAGTCCAAGCCGGATTCCTGTAGGGACAAGTCTGGATATATTTTGCTTCTCTTTGAGGCAAGGCGGGTCGGGACAGTTGCACTATTGCCGATTGAGTCGGCAGTCCGCTTGAGCGGAACGGGGCGTTACATCCTACCCAACTCAGAAAAAGTCTCGTCCTCGAGACTTACTGAGGACAAGCAGTAATCTAGGGTTGAGGTAATCCTAGACAAGTCGTTTGTACTTGTTCATTTGGATCTTCACTTGCACAAGCTTCGAAATCAGGATATCGCTTAGACTGGATCGTGCGCACTTTCGAAGTGCACTTCTAGCGTGAACACGTCAACCAGCTCAGTGATAGCGAAGTCTTAGCACTCGAGTTTCACCTTTTCTTAAGTCTTGGATGGTGCACTAGTTCAAGGCGTCCCTCGAATAGATGCATTCAACCAAACTTAGGGTTAGTGAAAATCGGACAAGCTACTAGCGATACTCTCAGAGGTTCGCACAGGTTGGCACAAAGGCCACTCGCAGTATACAACCAGACAAGCAATCATATCAATCAAAACGTATTTTAAAAGTATTTAGACTTATTGTTGGAACATCCCATCGAGGCATTGAGAGAGAGCGTGCACATAACCCACGAACGAGCTTTCGAAACAGAGATATCGAATCGAAGTCCAAAGGCGTAGAAGCCAGGCTCTGATACCAACATGTCACGCCTCGATCTCCCGCAGGCAATCGGCCGTTCCCGCTAGGCGGGAATCACCCTCGCCAGCGCTCCCGCGGAATGATCGCTTAACCCATCCGGGCGTGATGCCGCACGAGCGTGAACCGCGCCCGTGCAAGGCCGTGATTCATTGGCTGGCGATAAGAGTTCTAAGCCACAGAGTCGCACAGATTGTCCGAGTGCAGCGGAGTCATGAACGCATAGCGATTCGGTAACAAGTTCTCTGAGTTGACAAATATAGCGGAAGCATTGAAACACAAGTTGAAGTAAAGCAAGCTCTTTATTGATATAAACAAGTGTTACAGGCGGCGTATAGCCGAGATTACAAGTCGCTCAAGCCTCTCTCTGAAACATAAAATTGTGCCAAGTGGCTACAATTATGGAATGATTGTAGAGGCGATGTTCAGGCGATGTTCACAACTTATGTCTTGTATATGTGCTTCAGTTTCGGACGCACCGTTGCTTCGGAGTGATGTCCACGCCTTAGCACGCACGTTGGAGGCATCCGCACCGAACGAGGTTCTCCCGCACCCTGCACACAAACTGGTGGATTATCAGTACATTGAATGCACTGGTGGGGAAGCTACTCGCCCGCTCGATAAATCCAAACACGTAATACAGGTTCCGTGCACAACTATTAAGTTGTCTTTCTAGTTGCCTTAGGATCAGTTTCATGCAGATATTGAATAGCCTAGTTCGTGTGGCAGTGCGCCGTGCGACATGAGAGGAAACACGGCGAGACTTACCATCTCCTTCCCTGTCCAAGACAAACATTGTTAATTTAAGCACGGGCAAGTATAAGCATTCAGGAGCATAGCATATGCAACATGCAACACGAGAGTTATTGAACGGGACAGTATTTGGTGTGCTCAGTTGTACTTGATGCGATGCAGTAACTCGTACGCGGATAGCCGCTAAGCAAGGATGACTTATCTATATGAACATGAGTCGCTGGCAAAGCCATAAAGGACTAATCCCAGACGAGAGTGGAACGCAACGAGAGCACACGATGCGCTATGAACCATCTCGCCCGTACACGATGGATTGCATATGTAGTCCAAGGCCAAGATGGAATGCAACCAAGTACACGATATGTTGCAAACTATCTCGCCAGCACACGATAGACTACACATGATGTGGTCCTAGGCCAAGTGGAATACAACCGAGTACACGATATGCTGCAAACCACTCGCCTGCACACGATGAACCATACTTGAAGTTCCATCCGGATCGGAGCGGTCCCAGTGCCCCGGTGACCGTCCGTGGAACTATGCCTCATTTCCGAGTTGTCCGCGATATGCAAGTCAGTGTTAAACCAATCTCAGGCAACACGATTTATTTCACCAATCTCAGGCAACACGATTACACGATTATTTGACCAATTTCAGGCAACACGATTACACGTTCGGTGAGTGACTTGTCTTGATGCATTCCCCTGGTTCGGGGCTGCCTTGGGTGACCTAACGGTCCCGGACACTTGCAGGTTCATTCAGGCACGAAGCGACTACGTAGTAGTCTTCCGAGATTTGGATGAAAACATGGCAACACACAAGCAGACAAGCATGCGTTTCTAAGGAACATAAGTAGGCACGTTGCTCGGACCCGAAGATAAGCCGAGAGTTGAAACCGTTAAGGGACTTAGCATGCGAGGGTCTGAACATAAGCAGTATTTCATTTCCATGTTCTAGCAAGCAATACAAGTTGGGATTATTCCCTTAGCTAGGTGCGTTGGATTTATTAACATGCAGGGGGTGAATCACCTAACGACTAGCATGAATATTCCAGATTTTATGTGTGCTGGCTAAGCAAAGACAAGTTCACCGTAGCCACCCACCTTAGCCATGATTCGCCTCGGTAGAACGATACGTCTGAGCGAGCCTCTAAAAGTCCAAGCCGGATTCCTGTAGGGACAAGTCTGGATATCTTTTGCTTCTCTTTGAGGCAAGGCGGGTCGGGACAGTTGCACTATTGCCGATTGAGTCGGCAGTCCGCTTGAGCGGAACGGGGCGTTACAGAGTCCAGTGGCACAAGTTTCGTCACAATCTGACAAGCGTGCACAAAATACGCACGAGTTCCACAAAAGTTGCGACACGGGATGTGTCCGCGGATACGGCCTGATTCCGGCGCGCACACGCGTCCGAATCAGCCCCCACAAATTTCCATGTGTCCGGTTATGCTGCGTGCACCATTCGGTACACTTGGCATACGGCGGGGCGGTCCCGTTTGGTGGGACGCGCTCCATTTTTCCAACTTTTGGAAAACCGGAAAAAGTGGGTGCGCGCAGTTTTGTGACGAATTTAACTCTGTCCACAGCGACTAATATCATAGGGTTATTTAACAGAAAATAAACTAGGTTAAGAATTCTACAGGTATCGAAAAGAAACACCGAATTCGGATCTCTGTGGTGGGAGATACGAACTCGGCAATATGGGTGGTCATTCTGGAATTCTGCGATTCCAGAATCGGGTCTGTCCGTCCACTTTGGACGCTGTTTTTCACCTAGGGACACACATTTTCCGAGGTTGGCTATAAAACAGATATTGGAGAGGGTTAAGGGATGATCATACCTATGAAAACGGAACAGCGTTTGGTCGAGCGAGTCGACGGAAAATTACGCCGGAGCGAAGGTGCCTCGAGTGGGAAACTGCAGTTCGCGAGGTCGGCGTCGACGGGATGGTTGGATGGCTTGGTGGGGCTTCTCTGGCTGCGGTGACGGCTCTAGATGGGAAGAGGAGGTCTAGAAATTCTAGGTTAGGGTTTTAGAGAGAATTATATATATATATATATATATATATATATATATATATATATATATATATATATATATATATATATATATTATATAATATAGGAAAGAGAGTGGAGAATAGGAGGCCGCGTATATAAAAAAAAAAAAAGAGAATATGCTGAGGGGGCGGGTCCCTAGCTAAGTGATTACTAAAGGGGGTCCTTGGAAGCAGCAAGTCAATTGGTGAAGGGTGGGTCGTAAGCAAATGCTACTAAGGCTGAAGTAATGTAGTAGTTATTATTATTATTATTATTATTAGATTATTATTAAATTCCTTTTACTTTCTTTTCTTTTCCTTTATAAAATATATATATACATATATATATATTTGTATACACATATATATATATATATATATACTCATAAGAAAATTTATAGATTAGAGTATTGCACATCGTTAGGCTAGCAACAGCTCAAGGGATCTCCTACATGGAATAAATTTTGAAAAATTCCTGATGGTCCCATAAATCCTCTAAGTGCCCGAACACCTAACATAAAAATTATTAAAAATTTATTTCTCCTATTTAGACCTAATTACTACAATTTAATTAATAATTAATAAATAAAGGGTTATACGATTTTCTAGGAAGGGGGTTTTACACTAGCCGAAGCGCCGCCCGACCCTGCTCCGGCCAGCTCCGCCGCCTCCGACCAACAGAAGTCTAAACCTTGACCGGACACAGCTGCACAGTACCCGGACACGATCAGTGTCGTGTCGCATCTCTTAACGGACACGAAGAAACCCCGTTCCACGGAGCCCTGTTCAGGTAATCCGTTCTCTCTCCTTGTTACCCCATTTTTCGTTCCGTCAGTTGTGTTGCGTAGACTGTCTAACCCTCTCGATGGTCGTGCAACCCGCTCGGTGCGTCGCATCCTGTGGTGATCGCGAACCGCGATCCAAAAACAGGAAAAATAACTCCCTGTTTTACCCCGGAACTGAGTGCGCTCCGCCAAACGGGACGACTTGGTCGCGCGCGGTCTTCACCGAAATGTGCGCGCCGTTGATACGGACATGTAGGATTTCGCAGAAGTTGATTTGGATGTGCGTGCACACCAGAATGAACGCGTATCCGCCGATAACGCTCCATATCCGCCTGTTCTGGAACATGTTATAACTTTGTGTACACACGTCGGATTGAAACGAAACTTGTGCCATTGGACTCGTAGCAATACGCTGGTCCTGTGACCCAAATTTGGTTCAATTCTGAGAACGTTGACAAAATCGCATATCGTTAGCCCCACGGCTCCACTTGACGGACGATTTTGTGATCGGCTCATCGGAATCCAATTCTGAAAGTTCCGTTGGGTTCGTATCATCGTTCTGGACTTATTGACACCAAGTTTGATGAATTTGTAGACCTTTGACCCTGACACAATTTTCGGTGGAAAGCGGCCCACATGTGGACCCCACTTTGACCAGAAACTGTCGTTTTTGCCCCCTATGTCCAAATTGGACTCAAGGACAGGCGTTTCTAGCTATTTTATATTTTTTGAATCTGATGGCGATGTTTATTTCAGCAACCGGAGGAGTACCTGCAAATTCTACTGAGACCAGAGCTACAGTTGGAGCCAGAACCCCAGGCAAGTGTACCTTGCCAACATTGCAGTTCTTGTTACTTATTTCCTTGCCTTATTTATATATTGTTGTACATGCTTGACCTAGGACCGTGTGACTTACTTAGCGTCCGATTAATAGTCGGGTGCCAACACCGTGCGTGGCGTTGTGTATTGTCATTTAGACATGGATACCGAGACCCTATATTTCTCGTACTTGTCCTATCAAGTACATCATAACCCAGGACACTTGACACTATTCATGAGACAGAATCTTCCTGAGATATTCATGGTGATTCTGTATAGGATACAGGTTTTATGACATAGATATTATATTCATAGACATTATATGACTTGCTGCATTAGATATGATCTTACGTGACATGGACATGGGGCCTCGTGGACATGAGACGTATGATTACATTGGGTGGGAAGAGTCACACAGGCTACAGGTTGACTATATTATGCCGGCGTCTCTATCTCTCTCCGAGCTAGACCACCACATGATATCACGGCTACCGGCTCCCCGACACAGAGCTTGTAGTTGTTTCAGCCTGAGTTCTAGTGCTGCTCTCATCTTGCATATCACTTAGCTGGTTATTTAGTGTTCCCCTATTGTTTAATTTATTGCTGGAGAGTCACACAGGCTACAGGTTGACTATATTATGCGGGCATCTTAGTCTCTCTCCGAGCTAGAAAACCACATGATATTACTGCTACCGGCTCCCAGACACAGAGTTTGTAGTAGTCTCAGCCTGAGTACTAGTGATGCTCTCACTTGTATTTCACATAGATGGTTATATATTTAGCCTATTTATTCATTTATTCTCTGCACTGTATTTATTTTGGCTTTAGTTATCTTGTACCATGCTATGTCCCCTGAGGACCTGGATCCGGATTATGTCCCCAGGATTAGCAGACGAGATCGACCCCGAGTTTCACGGGATAGGAGCATTAGCATTAGCAGAAGCAGGAGCAGACACTGGAGCAGTACCAAATCCAGTAGACGAGTGATCACCGAGGGTATCTTCTGAGTATATATTGTTTCCATACTCACTATTTGCTGTGGTTAGCTTTATTCTTGTATCTTGACAGATGTATCAGACTCATTATCGGGTTATTCTCGAGTTTATATTTTATTGAGATTGATCTTGCTTTATGATTCTGATATTGTTGCATTCATTTCTGTATATGAGATTAGTATATCTAGACCCTTATTGTTGTACTACAGCTTAAGTATGCCCCGATGGATCCATTAAATTGGGTTTGTCCATCGGTGTGTGCTGCTGGCCATTGCCACGGGTCCAGTCCCTCGATATTTTAGGACTGGGGCGTGACAACTGTTGTTGGCGTAAAAGCCAAATGACTGTCTGGTTGGCATAAAATCCAAATGACTGTCGTGTTGGCGTAAAAAGCCAAACTATGAAGAAGATTGCCTCCTTTATGTTTCGGTTATGACAACTGCTACCCACGTTCAATCTGCGTATGACATGTATTCCTTTATAAGATCATGGCATGCAAGCCACGTAGGTAACTGTCCTTGCGTAAACTTGAGGATTCATGAATAAAAGATAACCAGCGTAAAATAGATTGGCATAAAATGCAAGGATGGTGATGTGAGCGTATTTGGCACAGCTTTAGCTTTCCCAGTCAAGAATAAATCTCGTGCATTAAATGCAGAGATATGCCTCGAGCTCTATGCAAGAAACAGCTTTTTAACGTGGCGTCTGATTTTGTCTTATCTTGAGCGTAAAAACTCATTTCTGTAGGGAGCGTATTCAGAAGACTCCATTCTTCTTCCTTTTGAATGCGTAAAAATAACTTGTATCAAATATGTCACTAAACGACAACTTGGGTCTCTGTGCAAAATCATCATCACAGCCGTCCTCTCGATCATCGTGCAGTACTTTTGTCAGATGTCAGATTCACTAATTTTTTGACGAATTCATTCGAGGAATACGAAGAGTTTCTCGTATAACTTTATGCTGCATTAAAAACAATGTATGTCAAACTTTACGCAGGCAGACTTTTACGCAGATTTTACGCAGCAATCTTTTACGCGCAAATCTTTTACGTAGATTTTACGCAGGAAGAATAGCAAACTTTACGCAGGCAGACTTTTATGCAGACTTTATGCAGCAATTTTTTATGCGTAAATCTTTTACGCAGATTTTACGCAGGAAGAATAACAATCTTTTACGCGCAGACTTTTATGCAAACTTTATGCACACAGACTTTACGCAGACAGATTTTTACGCAGACTTTATACAGGCAGACTTTTACGCGCAAACTTTACGCATGCAGACTTTTATGCGCAGACTTTATGCAGGCAGATTTTTACGCAGCAACCTTTTACGCGCAGACTTTTTACGCAGACAGTTCTGAAACCATATTTTACGCTGACAGTTTTAAATCTCTGTTTTACGCGGACAGCTCTACTTTATGCCAAACTTTCTTGAATCTTTGTTTTAAGCGGACAGTTCTGAAACCATATTTTACGCCGACAGTTTTAGATCTCTGTTTTACGCGGACAGTTCTGAAACCATGTTTTACGCTGACTACTTTGAATCTCTGTTTTATGCCAAACTTCTTTGAAGCTCTAGTTTACGCGGACAGCTTAGCAACATGTTTTACGCAAACAACCTTGATGTCACTACCCAATTCTAGAAAATAGGGTATATTTTTTTTTATTTGATAAATAGTGTATTGTATTTAATTATTTATATTTATAATTAATTAGTGCTTGTCTTATTTTTATTTTGATTGTTTTAGGGTTTTGGCTAGCCTGGACCCATGTCAGACCCTAGTGGACCCATGTCCGACCCAGCCCACACCCTTGTGAGAATTATTTTGGGGCTTAGATTTATTATTTTATTTTTAGGAGGTTAGTTGGAGAGATTTGGAGTTAGTTTGAGTGCTTTTGAAACCCGGAACCCAAAACCGAGTGAGTAGGGGCGTTTTGGGAATTTGCAACTTAGGAAACCCCATTTATTAGCTAGGCCGGCCCCTACCTACCCCCCCCCCAAACCGTGAGCACAGCAGCCCTCTCCCTCCTTGCATTCCACTTCTTCCACTTCTTCTTCTTCTTCTTCACTTCTTCTTCTTTTCCACTTCTTCTTTCTTCTCCTTCTTCCTCCAAAGTAAGTTTTCTTCCACTTTTCTTCTTTCTTTCTTTCATTCCTTCTTCCTTAAGCTAACCCTCACCTTACATTTTCCCTAACCTAGGTGTGAGAAGCTTAGATCTAGTGTGGGAGCTAGAATTGGTGGCTTGGAGCTTGAGGGAGGTGAATTCTAGGGATTGTGAGACTTTGGCCTTGGGATTCCAACTCCCAAGAGGTAAAACCTAACTTTCCCCTTCCTAATTATTTTTGTGTAGTTTAATTAGTGTTGTAGAACCTTCCTAGACCCTAACCCTACCCGTAGGAGGAAGTTGGAACTAGTTTGGGTGAGTTTAGAGACTTTGACATTAGGTTTTGTGTCGAATTCGGGTGGAATCCGAATTTGGCCCAATTTTGGGTGATGCCCTAGGTTAGATGGACCTAGGTAGACGTTGTCGGGTGTCTAGAGGGTGAGTGCGTGTCTCCGTTCGGACACGGGAAGCCGTGTCGCGGAGAAACGGGCATTTCGGACAAAATTGGGGCTTTTCGTCGTCGCCGATTCTAAGTGCGTGTGCGTTTCCGCCACGGGCCTAGAATCGACGTGGGAGCATATTTTCTAGGATTTAGACATCGTGTAGAGCGCATGGGTAAATTTTGGGCCGATTCCGAGTTCGTTTGGTGTGCGTTTCAGGAGGTTTTCCGAGCCGCGCACCACGTGTTCGTCGAAATGACCGAACGGCCATTTCGACTTGGTTTCCTCGTTTCGGCTTTGTGCGCGCGTTGGGTTAGTATCGGAGAGTGTGTGCTAGAGTTTTCGGGCTATATTATATATATTTTAGGGTATTGGTGAGTGTCGGGGTCGTTGGGCGTGAGTAGGGCGTGTGGTTTGAGTGTTGTGTGCGTGGTTGTGTTTGTATTGATATGTGTCTATATATATATATATTTATATATATGTATGTGTGTTTAATACACATATACATATATATATATACACATAGACATATACATATACAAGTACATAAATATAAATACACACATATATATATAAATATATATACATAAACACACATACATATATATAAATATATATATATATAGACACATATCAATACAAACACAACCACGCACACAACACTCAAACCACACGCCCTACTCACGCCCAACGACCCCGACACTCAGCAACGGCCACGCGGTGCCCCGCAGCGCCTAGCCCTCTACGACCCCCGCTTTTTCCTCCGCCTCCTCCGCCCAACGGCTCCGTCCTACCCCCCTATTTAAAGCCGCCCCCGGCCGCCCCCTCGACCCACTCGCCTCCGCTCGCCCAGCCACCGCACCGCGCCGCCCGCCTGAGCCCGCAGTCCCCCGGCCAGCGCCGCCGCCCTCCTCCCCGGCTCCGTCTCCTCCTCCTCCCCCTTCCCTCGCCGTGCCCAGCTCGCCGTCGACCTCCCTCCGGCGCCCGACACTGAAGCAGCAGCAGCATTGGCAGCCGCCTCCGCCGGAATCCGGCGCCGACCGACCGCCAGCAGCTTCGCCTAGCCCCGACGAACCCTCCCCGGCCCTCTCCGGCGCACCTTCGGCCGGTCCCCGCCGTCCAGAACGAAACCCTAACTAATCCCAATTCTTCGTGTCGTATCGGACACGACACGGACAAGGAAAATTTTTGGTTTTTCGAGCCTCGTTCAGGTACTCGTATCTTGCACCCTGTATCTCCGTTTTCAATTCTGTAAATTACGTTGCGAATCCTGTAGGACCCTCTCGGTGCCCGGACAAAACGCTCGGGGCATCGCGTCCTGTGGTGATCGCACACCGCGATCAAAAAACAGGAAAAACCAGACCCTGTTTCACCCCGGAACTGAGTACGCCCCGCCAAAGGGGATGACTTGGTCGCGTGCGGTCTTCACAGATACATGCGCACCGTCGATACGGACGTGTGAGAATTCGCGGAAGCTGGTTCGGGTGTGCGTGCACACCGGAATCAACGCGTATCCGCAGACATCGCCCCGTATTCGACTTTTTTGCAATTCGCCCTAACTTCTTGTACACTGGTCGGATTGAGACGAAACTTGTGCCATCAGACTCGTAGCAATACGCTGGTCCTGTGGGTCAAGTTTGGTTCGATTCTGAGAACGTTGACGAAATCGCGTGTCGTGGGCCCCACAGGCCCCGCTCGACGGGCGATTTCGTGATCGGCTCATCGGAATCCAATTCTGGAAGTTCCGTTGGGTTCGTATCATCGTTCCTGACCTGTTGACACTAAGTTTGGTAATTTTGGAGACCTTTGACCCTGACACGTTTTTCGGTGCAAAGTGGGCCCACCGGCGGACCCCGTTTTGACCCAAAACTGCCGTTTTGCCCTTGTCTCTAAATTGGACCCAAGGACAGGCGTTTCTAGCTATTTGACATCTTCTGAGCATGATGGTAATATTTATTTCAGTTTTTGGACTCATTTCTGGAAATTTCCCCTAGGTACAAACTATATTTGGATTCAAACAACAGGCAAGTACCTGCACTTCAAGTTTAATTTTTATATTGTGATAATTAATTCCCTGCTCTACTAGTACCCTTGATGATTATACGTAGTGTTAGAATACTGGATTTTATGTCTTGAATACTGGAGTTCATGTCTTGTTTTCATGTCGGGTGGGAGAATACTAGAAGGCATGTAGTTTACCCTTCCCCATGCCGTGTTTAATAGCTGTTGGTACGCGACTGTACCCTCAGCCGGATCTCGATTATTCCTATTTAATAGCCGTTTATGACGGCCAGATTAGCCTTATAAATCCCTACATGCCAACTATGTATTCTAAAACAAACACAAGTTCACACAGATAGCTTCTGGTCTTGTTATAGTTCTTGCTGACTGTTGTAGTTTCATTTCCTGTCTTACTTATTCCTGTTTTCTCATATCCCTGTTTATAGCATTAACTCTTAGTTATTGTTGTTTTTTTTATACATTTTCTCAATATGATACTCAGTCTAATTGTCATAAATATTTAGTTTAATCTTGTTGTGCATTGTGTACTTTGCTCCTTTCCTGACTGGATCCGTTGATTTAGACGATGATGAGAACTTTGCCCCTACCTATTATGGCCCCTATGAGGGAACAGATGACACATATGAGGAGCCAGTTCCCACCCAGGAGACTACTTCTGTAGAGTAGTTAGCCGTAGCTATTTATTTATGCTCTTTTATCTTAGTAATCGGGTTTGTCCCCGATTTCATTTCTGGATTCTGTATTAAACATTTGATCTGTTATCACATTTATTTCATTTGAAATCTTAAGCATCTTTTTCCTATTATTATCTTGCCTATTTTATTTGTGAATGAGCTAGATTAGTTAACTGTGGATTTGACCTAGACAGCGTACTACCGCCGACTCTGCGGCGTAGGCTGGACGTACCCACGCACTTGTGCCCGAATTTCAGGGTGCGGGTCGTGACACATTTTTTTGGTGGCCCGTGCAGGTCTAGTATCCATAAATAGGGTAATACCCTAGGACAGGGTATGGAATAGGATTGAGGATTCTAGGAAAAGCTCATTCACAGAATAGGATCTTCATTTCAATTCTTGATATCATTTCTGATCAATTTTCCTATCGCCCTTGATTTCCAAGTAATCTATTCTGATCTTCCTATCCCTTAATCTTACAGAATGGTCCAGACAAGGAACACAGTAGGAGGCACATCAGAACCAGCTGAGCAGAATGTGCCCGAAACTCTTGCACTCCCGCCGCCTCCATTTACTCCAGCAGTTACTCTAGATGGGGAACAGCTACTCGGAGTGTTCCAGGGACTCGTAGAATCCCAGAAAGAACAGACTGCACTTCTACGAACCAGTCTCTCAGAAGCTCTTAGGTCCCAGGAGTCGCCACACAAGAGGCCAGGGAGTGCCAAAGACTTCAAGAACCTTAAACCTCTAGAATTCTACGGAACTGAGGGCATTCTCTATGCCGATGAGTGGATAGAGAATGTCGAGAGACTCCTGAAGACCGCTCGGGTCCCTGATGATCTCAAAGTGGAGTCCGCAAGCCTGCAACTGTTCGACATAGCTCGGACCTGGTTCAGAGATGAACCCCAACTATCTGCTCCTGACCTCACCTGGGAGGACTTCAAGAGGCTATTCAAGGAGAAATTCTACCCTGAAGTGGCTCGGGAAGCTCTCGAAAGCCAATTCGAGAGACTGGAACAAGGTAACCTATCTGTTGATGAGTACACTGCTGAATTTAGCAGGTTGAGCCACTTTGCAGAGTACATGGTTCGTACCCCGGAGGACAGAGTCCGTAGATTCAAGAAGGGGCTGTCTCCGGATATTCGCCTTGCTGTCACCACTAGCCGAGCTCGCACCTATGAGGAAATCCTGAGCGTGGCACAAGGCGTTGAGAGAGACATGGGACATAAACTAAAATGAGAGAGAGATACCGGAAATGCGGGACCCAACAAATGCCCATTCCAACAACAACAACAGCAGAGGGCCCCGCAGCAAACTCAGCGTACTCTCCCTCGAGCTCCAGCACCCCAACACCAGGCTCAAGGACAGAACCAACAAGCTGCCGCTTGTAACTTTTGCCAAAAAGCAGGTCACACTTGGCAAGTCTGCAGGAAGAGGCTAGGTGCCTGCCTCTACTGCGGCTCAGCAGCGCATCAAATGAGGGACTGTCCTGCTGCTCAAGGACGCCCAGCTGCACCAAAGGCTCCAGTCCAGGCCAGGCCCCCAGCAGCACAGCAGAGAGGACCCCCGCTTCCAACTCAACAACAACGCTTTGCTCAGCACCAACAGCAGCAACAGAGGGGTGCACCTCAGCAAGGTCGTGCTTTTGCAATGACTCTGGAAGAAGCTGAAGCCACAGCAGACGTGATCACAGGTTCTGTGCTTATAAATTCAATACCAGCCATTACTTTATTTGATTCTGGAGCTTCACATTCATTCATGTTAGTAGATTTCTTTATGAAGCATAGCTTAATCACTGAACCCCTTAGGAATTGTTATAAGATCATTACCGGTGGAGGAATCATCCCGGTTAGTGATGCATGTAACAATTGTCCTATTACATTATGTGGAAGAGAACTATATGCTAGGCTACTCGTAATGCCAGTTCCCAGTTTTGATATTATACTGGATATGTATTGGTTGAGTCAACACCATGCCAATATAGACTGTCACAGAGGTAGTGTAATCTTCAGGCCCCCTGACAAGCCAGAATTTGAATTTGCTAGAGGTTCTAGAGAAATGGGTAGTAACAAAATTTGTGGAGCCCTAGTAACAGAAGAATTGCCACTACCTATCATCTTCGAATATCTTGATGTCTTCCCTGAGGATCTTCCAGGCTTACCCCCAGACCGAGAAGTTGAATTCTCTATTGACTTAGTGCCGGGAGCAGTGCCAGTATCTCAAAATCCCTACAGAATCAACAAGAAGGAGATAATAGAACTAAATGAGCAAATAAAAGAGTTAGAAGACAAATGCTTCATTAGGTCTAGTGTCTCACCCTGGGGGGCTCCAGTATTATTTGTGCCCAAGAAGAACGGAACATCCCGAATGTGTATTGACTATAGGGCCTTGAATGCCTTAACAATTAAGAATAAGTATCCCCTACCCAGGATAGATGACTTATTTGATCAGTTAAGTGGAGCTCGGGTATTTTCAAAGATTAACTTGAGGTCTGGTTACCACCAAGTAAGGGTAAGGAAGGAAGACATCCCTAAAACTGCTTTCAATACCCGGAACGGACACTACGAATTCTTAGTAATGCCGTTCGGGTTGACGAATGCTCCAGCAGTTTTTATGAACTTAATGAACAGAGTCTTTCAGCAATATCTAGACAAATTTGTAGTGGTCTTTATTGATAATATTTTGATCTACTCCAAGACCCCCGAAGAACATGAAGAACACTTGAGGCTAGCATTGGAGACTTTGAGGAAGGAAAAACTTTATGGAAAATTATCTAAATGTGCATTCTTCCTAGACAAAGTAGAATTCTTGGGACATGTTGTGACTGGAGATGGGATAGCAGTAGATCCCAAGAAGATAGCGGCAGTAGAATCATGGCCCACTCCAGACTCTCTAGCGGAGATTAGAAGCTTCCTGGGACTAGCTGGCTACTATCGAAAGTTTGTGAAGGACTTTGCTAGAATTGCTGAACCCATGACAAAATTAACAAGGAAGGATGAAGAGTTCACCTGGACTGAGGAATATCAGCATACTTTTGAGGAATTGAAGAAAAGGCTGACTACTGCCCCTATTCTGACCTTACCTTCTGGAACCGGAGGATTCGCTATATATAGCTATGCTTCTGGAAAAGGTCTAGGTTGTGTATTGGAGCAGAACAAGAAAGTAATAGCGTATGCCTCTAGACAGCTTCGACCTCATGAAAAGAACTATCCAACTCATGATTTAGAATTAGCAGCTGTTATCTTTGCTCTTAAGCTATGGAAGCATTATCTTTATGGAGAAAAGGTGAAAATATTTACAGACCATAAAAGTCTAAAATATATCTTCACTCAGAAAGAGCTGAACATGAGGCAAAGAAGGTGGCTGGAACTAATAAAAGATTTTGATATCACCCTTCAGTATCATCCTGGGAAGGCCAATGTAGTTGCTGATGCTCTAAGCAGATATCCTATGGCGATGTACTTGACTTTGGACCGACACTTGCTCGAGGACTTGGAAAGTTTGGGTATTGAGGTAATTATCCCAGAAAAAGAAGGCCAAATGATGAACTTGCAGATTCAGTCTACCTTAATAGATAAGATCAAGGAGACTCAGTTTCAAGACGAAGGCCTGCGAAGCCTTCGAGGCCAAGTGCAAGCTGGATTAGTGGAGGATTTCAAAGTTCATGAAGATGGATCACTGAGGCATGGAGATAGATTATGTGTACCTCAAGGAGACATAAGGGAAAAAATTATGCAAGAAGCGCACAGATCGCAATACTCTATACATCCAGGAGCCAACAAGATGTACAAGGACCTGAGGATGCATGTTTGGTGGCATGGCATGAAAAAAGAAGTAGCCAGATTCGTATCTCGTTGCTTAGTATGCCAACAAGTCAAGGCTAAAAGACAAAGACCTGGGGGATTGCTTCAACCACTACCCATTCCGGAGTGGAAGTGGGAACATATTACAATGGATTTTGTTTCTGGGCTTCCAAGGACACCTAGTGGAAAGGATACAATTTGGGTGATAGTGGATAGACTGACCAAGTCTGCACATTTTCTACCCTTCAAAGTAGGGCTATCTACAGAAAAGTTGGCAGATTTATATCAGACATATTGTTAAATTGCATGGGGTTCCAGTAAGTATTGTCTCCGACCGAGATTCAAGATTCACCTCTCACTTCTGGAAGAGCTTACAAGCCAGCTTGGGGACTCAACTCAAATTCAGCACAGCTTATCATCCCCAAACCGATGGACAATCGGAACGTACAATCCAGACCCTTGAAGATATGCTCCGTATATGTGTTCTGGATTTTGGAGGATCCTGGGAAGACTATCTACATCTTGTGGAGTTCTCTTATAATAACAGTTACCAAGCAAGTATTGAGATGACTCCATTTGAAGCTCTGTATGGCCGAAGATGTCGTACCCCGCTATCATGGGACGATATTGGAGAAAGAGCCCTACTGGGACCAGAGATGGTGATCGATTCAACTGAGAAGGTAAAACAAATAAGGGATAGACTTTGAGTGGCTCAAGACCGGCAACGACATTGGGCAAATAGCCACCGAAGGCCCTTGGAATTTGAGGTAATTAAATTTATGAAATTCAAGTTAATTTAAATATTTTGATTATGGAACTAAGACTTGATTATGACTTTATTAAAGGTTGGAGAACTGGTATTCTTGAAGATATCGCCGACACGTGGCACCATTAGGTTCGAAAGGAGTGGAAAACTCAGCCCGAGATTTATTGGACCTTTTGGCATTCAGGAGAAAATCGGAGAAGTGGCATACCGTCTGGTATTGCCACCCTCTTTGGATGGGGTCCATAACGTCTTCCACGTGTCGCAGCTGAAAAAATACGTGTCAGATTCCAGCCATATTTTGGATCACTCAGAGCTCGAAGTAGGCCCAAGTTTGACTTACCAAGAGCAACCCGTGGAGATATTGGATCGATCGGAGAAAGTTCTACGGAACCAGGTTATTTTCCTTGTTCGCGTAGCTTGGAAGCACCACTCTCCCGGCGAATCCACCTGGGAGCGAGAAGACGAGATTAGAGAACGCTACCCTTACCTTTTTGAACCCTGAGGTATATTTTAACTCTCGGCCCTTCCTTTCGTGCCATTGTTATTCTTAAATTTCGAGGGCAAAATTTTTATAAGTTGGGTAGATTGTAAACCCCCTGAATTTTCAAAATTATTAAAACTAGGATTTTTCACAATTTTCTGAAATTTTCTGAAAATTTTCTGTAATTAAAATCAAGGTTTTAATTATTAAATAATTTTTAATTGTTAATAAATAATATTAAAATATTATGGAAATAATATTTTTGGGTGTAAAATGAAAAACTGGACTTAGGATAATTTTTCTAGATTTTTTGGGCCTCAGACCTATTTTTAAATGCCTATAAACTATTTAATTAATTAATTATTTAATTATACTGTTTTATTATTATTATTATTATTATTATTATTAATATTTTATTTTGATCCGGCCCGTTGGGCCTGATCCGGCCCAGCCCAGTGCTATACCCAGCCCGTTCCCCTACCGGGTCGGGTCTGGTCTGCCCGGACCCGACCCGCCTCCGACCCGGAGACCCGGTCCCCCACGCCCCCTCGTCCCCGACGCGCTGCCGCATTTTCAGCCGCTCAGGCCTGCCACGCGGTGCCCCGCAGCGCCTAGCCCTCCACGACCCCCGCTTTTTCCTCCGCCTCCTCCGCCCAACGGCTCCGCCCTATCCCCCTATTTAAAGCCGCCCCCGGCCGCCCCCTCGACCCACTCGCCTCCGCTCGCCCAGCCACCGCACCGCGCAGCACGTCTGAGCCCGCAGTCCCCCGGCCAGCGCCGCCGCCCTCCTCCCCGGCTCCGTCTCCTCCTCCTCCCCCTTCCCTCGTCGTGCCCAGCTCGCCATCGACCTCCCTCCGGCGCCCGACACTGCAGCAGCAGCAGCAGCATTGGCAGCCGCCTCCGCAGGAATCCGGCGCCGACCGACAGCCAGCAGCTCCGCCTTGCCCCGGCGAACCCTCCCCGGCCCTCTCCGGCGCACCTCCGGCCGGCCGCCGCCGTCCAGAACGAAACCCTAAACCTAATCCCAATTCTTCGTGTCGTGTCGGACACGACACGGACACGGAAATTTTTTGGTTTTTCGAGCCTCGTTCAGGTACTCGTATCTTGCACCCTGTATCTCCGTTTTCAATTCCATAAATTACGTTGCGAAGCCTGTAGGACCCTCTCGGTGCCCGGAAAAACTGCTCGGGGCATCGCGTCCTGTGGTGATCGCACACCGCGATCCAAAAACAGGAAAAACCAGACCCTGTTTTACCCCGGAACTGAGTACGCCCCGCCAAATGGGACGACTTGGTCGCGTGCGGTCTTCACAGATACGTGCGCACCGTCGATACGGATGTGTGAGAATTCGCGGAAGCTGGTTCGGGTGTGCGTGCACACCGGAATCAACGCGTATCCGCAGACATCGCCCCGTATCTGACTTTTCTGCAATTCGTCCTAACTTCTTGTACACTCGTCGGATCGAGACAAAACTTGCGCCATCGGACTCGTAGCAATACGCTGGTCCTGTGGGTCAAGTTTGGTTCGATTCTGAGAACGTTGACGAAATCGCGTGTCGTGGGCCCCACAAGCCCCGCTCGACGGGCGATTTCGTGATCGGCTCATCGGAATCCAATTCTGAAAGTTCTGTTGGGTTCGTATCATCGTTCCTGACCTGTTGACACTAAGTTTGGTGATTTTGGAGACCTTTGATCCTGACACGTTTTTCGGTGCAAAGCGGGCCCACCGGCGGACCCCGTTTTGACCTGAAACTGCCGTTTTGTCCTTGTCTTCAAATTGGACCCAAGGACAGGCGTTTCTAGCTATTTGATATCTTCTGAGCATGATGGTAATGTTTATTTTAGCTTTTGGACTCATTTCTGGAAATTTCCCCGAGGTACAAACTATATTTTGATCCAAACAACAGGCAAGTACCTGCACTTCAAGTTTAATCTTTATATTGTGATAATTAATTCCCTGATCTACTAGTACCCTTGATGATTATACATAGTGTTAGAATACTGGATTTTATGTCTTGAATACTGGAGTTCATGTCTTGTTTTCATGTCGGGTGGGAGAATACTAGAAGGCATGTAGTTTACCCTTCCCCCTGCCGTGTTTAATAGTTGTTGGTACGCGACTGTACCCTCAGCCGGATCTCGATTATTCTTGTTTAATAGCCGTTTATGACGGCCGAATTAGCCTTATAAACCCCTACATGCCAACTATGTATTCTAAAACAAACACAAGTTCACACAGATAGCTTCTGGTCTTGTTATAGTTCTTGCTGACTGTTGTAGTTTCATTTCCTGTCTTACTTATTCCTGTTTTCTCATATCCCTGTTTATAGCATTAACTCTTAGTTATTGTTGTTTCTTTTATGTATTTTTTCAATATGATACTCAGTCTAATTGTCATAAATATTTAGTTTAATCTTGTTGTGCATTGTGTACTTTGCTCCTTTCCTGACTGGATTCGTTGATTTAGGCGATGATAAGGACTTTGCCCCTACCTATTATGGCCCCTATGAGGGAACATATGACACATATGAGGAGCCAGTTCCCACCCAGGAGACTACTTCTGCAGAGTAGTTAGCCGTAGCTATTTATTTATACTCTTTTATCTTAGTAATCGGATTTGTCTCCGATTTTATTTCTGGATTCTGTATTAAACATTTGATCTGTTGTCACATTTATTTCATTTAAAATATTAAGCATCTTTTTTCCATTATTATCTTGCCTATTTTATTTGTGAATGAGCTAGATTAGTTAACTGTGGATTTGACCTAGACAGCGTACTACCGCCGACTCTGCGGCGTAGGCTGGACGTACCCACGCACTCGTGCCCGAATTTTAGGGTGCGGGTCATGACAATGATCCTCCCAAGAACCTCCGAGATCCAATACGCAAGTGCGTAACATATCTTCAAGAGTATTGTTTCAGACTGCCCGTCTGTCTGAGGGTGATATGCGGTACTGAATTTGAGCTGAGGGGCCAAGCTAGACAGCAGGCTCCTCCAGAAATAGGAAATGAAACGACTATCCCGATCTGAGACAATACTCACAGAAACTCCATGTAATCTGACAATCTGCTGTACGTACATCTCTGCTAGCTTCTCCGTCGAAGTACCCACTTTAAAAGGCAAGAAGTGTGCTGATTTGGTCAACCTATCTACGATGACCCAAATTGCGTCCTTTCCTCTTGGAGAACAAGGAAGTCCCAAAACGAAGTCCATAGTCACGTGCTCCCACTTCCATTATGGAATGGGTAAAGGTTGAAGCAATCCCCCTGGCCTCTGTCGATCTGCTTTCACCTGTTGGCAAACTAGACATCGGGATACGAAGCGTGCTACTTCGCGCTTCATACCATACCACCATACATGCTTCCTCAAATCTCGATACATCTTGTTGGCTCCGGGATGCATCGAGTACTGAGAGCGGTGTGCCTCCTGTAAAACTTCTTCGCGCAGCTCTCCACTTGGCACACTGTCACTACCGTATTTTTTAGAAAAAGGATATTTGGTCATTTTATAATTAATTGAATATTGTGCATGTTAAATATTTATTTATTGTATTATTTATTTATTATTAGCATAATAGATTTATTTATTTTGGACTTGTGTTAGTGGACCTAACTAGTTTAGTTTAGACTCATGGACCAACATGTATTAATTGTTAGAATTGAGCCCAACTAGAAAGCCCATTAATTAGGAGGATGATTAAATTAATTAAACCATTGGACTATAAGCTTCCCTCCTTAATTAATTTCTTCATGAGAGGCCCTAAGGGGTATTTTAGACTTTATATAGTAGCTTGAGGGAGGGGGCAAGTGAGGCCTATATAAAGGGGATAAAAACTTTTTCTCTCTTCATTTTTCATTCCAAATCTAGATCTAGAATTTCCCTCAACCAAATTTCATCAAATCTCTACCAAATTTTCACCCAATTACTTCCCAAATCACCATTGGAAACTAGAAGAGTAAGGATCTAGAAGGAGGAAGTAAGGATCTACAAAGAGGAGCAAGGATCTACAAGTTGGAAGCTAATTTCACCAATTTTGGAGGTTTCATTGGGAATCCATCTTCCAATAGGTATAATTCAGTTTTTTCCCTTAAAATAGCTTCTAAATCTGAGATTTAATCATGAATAATTAACCCATATGTATGTACTACCCATAGGATTTGGTTTTGTGTTCATAGGAGACCTATGGAGAAAGTTATGGTATTTTTTGTGTCAATTTTGGGAAAATTCTGAAAATGACTTTTGTTGTGTGTGTCAATTGATTCTATAGATCAATTTGGCATATGTTTATGTGTTTGGGGCTAGTGTCGTGTCCATAATTGGGTACATGTAGGTCGTATTCCAACAATTTGGTGATACGTGTTATTTTGGGGGTTTTTCCTCCGACACGGGACTTTGTACATATCGTATTTTGACACGGACACATAGATCTATATTTGACACTTTGTTTTGTTCATAAATATTATATGTGATTTGTTTGTGTTCTTCGGGGTGCAATTGGATGTGTGGTGGACTCGTGTCGCATGCGTATCCTAGATCTAGTGGGATACGGTGCGATACTCTCCAATTGTTATGTGTTTATGTGTAGATCTAATTAATTATGCTTTAATTCTTGAATTATATTTGTGTATATATCTATATATATTATATATGTATTATGTATATTTATTATAGTGTTTATTGTATCATAGATCTATGTATTATATATGTATTAATAGAATATATATTATGTAGCTTTCTTCTACATGCATTAATATATATGTTATAATATATGTTAGGGATGTAAATATATGTATATATTTTATATAATATATGTGTATGTTTAATTAAGTAATTAGATTATTTATATATGATTATTTATATATATATATATATGTATGTAGATATATATTTATAAGTAGTAGCATATGTATATATAATATAGTAGATATATTAATATGTGGTTATATATATAGTTATATTATATATTGTTATGTATTTATATTATTGTATGATTATATATATGTATACATATATGTATAGCTATATATACATATTACTATATGTGTGTGTGTATGTTACTATGTGGTATTTTATACAATTTACTATGTATAAGTGTATGTATAGTTATATATAGTTTTATATGTTTATTGTATAAATATATATTATGGGTTATATATATGTATTTAAATATATATTGTATAAATATATATGGTGGGTTATATATATGTATTTATATATATATATATATGGTAATTAATATATATATATAAATATGTTCATAATTGCTATTTGTATTATAGTATACTATATATATATATATTTAGTTGTAGCATATAAATTTATTAGAATAGTTAGTTATCAATTGTTATGAGTATCTTTTATATATTATATATTTGTAGGTATGTATGTACGTATATATGTATTAATAGTTAGTGTGTAGTTGGTAGTTAGTATTATTCTATTAGTACATACTAGAGTTATATTAGATTGATATATGTAATTATTGTTGGGTAGTTAGTATAAATAAGGTTTTGAATTTACCTTGAGATGCCAAGGTAAGTATCAAGGTATTGGAGGATAACCAAGGTATTGGGTTTGGGTATCAAGATAGAGGTTTAGTATTGCGATACCAAGTTGGTTCGAAACCAAGGTATCCATTTAGCATTTGTAATTAGGATTTTATATATATAATATTGTTTGATATGTACATATGTGTTATATTTATCCCTTGTTTGCGTATCCTGAGATACGGTATCTTAGTATCCTAAGATTTAGTTTGTATGGTCTAGATTCATAGTGTGTGAGCCCAATATCTTTGAGTTAGACTCATGCAACATAGAAATAGGTAGTTGACCATAATTTGACTATAGTTGACCATAGTTGACTTAGAGTTGACCTAGTTTAACTTTTGACTTAGAAATGAATTTATGACCTAGAAAGTTGACTAGTTTAATTTATTTCTCTTCCCCAAAACTTGTATTAATGTAATATTTCATATATAGGTCTGTGACACCAGTTCGGACATCATTTTTTATCATTTGCTCTGGACCACAGGCGAGTACATTCTCTGATAGTTTTTATTATTTGATTACCACTATAATTCAAGTATTTAGAAATGTTACTTATGATTCTTGACACGATGGTACACGGATTGGTATTGTTATTGGATCGTTAGTCATGGGATGTTACCTTGATTATGGAGATGGTATCGGATACTGTCCTTGTTGGTATTGGATAACATTGAATATTGTAGATTAAACATTGGATACATTGGCTAGTGACGTGTCATGATTCGATCCATCATATCAGTCGGGGCGGGGGAAATACCAATTAAATATGTGATCAAGAAACTATCGGCTAGTAGTGTAATCATTGGCTACTAACTAACCATGCAATTCACGTATGGTTGAGTTAGCTCCTTAGTGTAATCATTGAATCTCCCAGGCTGATCACATATTTAGTTAGTATCTCAAATCACATAGTTATTATAGATTCCATTATTCAGTTCATTGATTACCTTGTTCTATTCTGACATTATAGTTCATTCCTTTATTCTTGTACGCATTAATTATATTCTGTTGTTAGTATTGCCTATTCTCTCATTGTTCTTGATTATCAGTTATATCCTCATCGTAGATAACATATTCTATTCTACTGCTTTATAGTTTTTGTCAATTAATTGGAACTGCTATTGGGTTGTACTTCGCTCCATTCCTGACTGAAAAATATTTTTCAGAGGATCCGGGAGATTGGTGTCCGACATACTACGGACCTCAGCCTATAGATGGTGCAGACTTGGACCCACTAGTTCTGGAGTGACTGTCGAGAGATTTAGCATGATTCACTAGTTAGCATAGTTAGTTCTCTTTAGCATGTTGGTACCGGATTTGTTTCCGGCATATATTTGTGTTTGGATATTATTTCTATTTGTTGTTATATTTTTAACTGCTTAGTTATGTTAGACTTCTGTGATATCCTCTCGTGCCATAGAAATGTGATTGAGTATTGTGTTGAATTAAGTTGATTACTCTTCTTGGAGTTGAGATATTATTGGAGGTTTATGCTTTATAGTGAGATAATTAGATAGTATAGTTGACCAAGACAGCGTTCTACCGCCGATGCTGCGGCGTAGGCTGGGCGTTGTTCCCGACTTGCATCCCTACACCGGGTGCGGGTCGTGACACACACACATCCCCGTGCCATGTCGTAAGGATCCATCATGCACAATAGTGAAGTCTTCTATCAATCCTGCCTGAACTTGTGCCCTAATATTCCTTAGAGTCTCATCATCATACTGCGCAGCTCTAATTCTGTCTATCAGATCTGATTAAATCTGCAGTCCCCACATCTGAATCTCAACTCCTGGAACTAATACCTCAATTTCCAAGCTCTCAAGATCAGCTAATAAGTGTCTATCCGAAGTCAAGCACATAACCATTGGGTACCTGCTCAAGGCATCCGCGACTACGTTGGCTTTCCCTGGATGATACTGTAATGAGATATCAAAGTCTTTCATCAATTCTAACCACCTTCTCTGTCTCATATTCAGCTCCTTCTGTGTAAATACGTACTTTAAGCTCTTGTGGTCTGTAAAGATTTCCACACGCTCTCCGTACAGATAGTGCTTCCACAGCTTTAGGGCAAAGATAACTGTCGCTAACTCCAGATCGTGAGTGGGGTAGTTCTTTTCATGAGGGCGTAATTGTCTTGAAGCATAGGCAATTACTTTTCCGTGTTGTTGAAGAACGCATCCCAACCCTTTTCCTGAAGCATCACTATAGATAGTGAATCCACCTGTCCCTGATGGCAACGTCAAAACTGGTGTTGTTGTCAATCTCCTCTTCAGCTCATCGAATGCGGCTTGGCATTCTTCTGTCCAGACGAATTCCACATCCTTCTTGGTCAGCCTAGTCATTGGCTCTGCAATCTTGGAGAAGTCTTGTACAAATCTTCTGTAGTATCCTGCTAGTCCGAGAAAGCTCCTGATTTCAGCTACCGTACCGGGGGTAGCCCATGACTTCACTGCCTCTATCTTCTTTGGGTTAACTGAAATTTCGTCACCCGTTACCATATGTCCAAGAAATTCAACCTTTTCAAGAAAGAACTCACACTTTGAAAGCTTTCCGTATAATTTCTCTCTCCTGAGAGTTTCTAAGACTATTCTCAAGTGCTCTTCATGCTCTTCTGGGGTTTTTGAATATACTAGAATGTCGTCAATAAACACCACTACGAACTTGTCAAGGTACTGGTGGAACACCTTGTTCATCAAGTTCATAAATACTGCTGATGCATTGGTTAAACCAAACGACATTACTGTAAATTCAAACTGGCCATATCTGGTTCGAAAGGCGGTCTTCGGTATGTCTTCTTTCTTCACTTTCACCTGGTGATAGCCTGACCTCAAGTCTATTTTTGAAAATACCTTTGCTCCGTTCAATTGATCGAAAAAATCATCTATCCTCGGCAGCGGGTATTTGTTTTTGATAGTGAGGTTATTCAAAGCTCTATAATCGATACACATACGTACCGTGCCATCCTTCTTGGGTACAAATAATACCGGTGCTCCCCATGGCGATAAACTGGACCTAATAAAACCTTTGTCTTGCAGCTCCTCAACTTGTTTCTTTAGTTCTACCAACTCATTATTGTTAACTCTATAGACATGTTGCGAAATAGGCTCCGCTCCTAGTATCAAGTCTATAGAGAACTCAACATCTCTGTCTGGTGGCAAACCTGGCAACTTCTCTGGAAATACATCCAGGAACTCTGCTATAAGTGGATGCGGTATCTCTTCTTCTTCCACCTTAGCTCCGCAAAAAGTGCCTCTGCTCCGCTCCTTTGCTCCTCTGGCAATCTCAAACTCTGGCTCTCCTGGTGGCCGAAATACTACTCTACCTCCGTGACAATCTATAGAAGCATGGTGTTTACTTAACCAGTCCATTTCGAGTACAATATCGTATTCCGGAAGTGGCATGACGAGTAAACCCACGCTCAACTCTCGGCCTTCCAATAACACTCTCCGATCCTTACAACAATCACAGACTAGGATAATGCCTCCTCCTGTCGTGATCTTGCAAGTCCTATCTAATGGTTCCATTTCTAAATGATGTTTAATGACATAGGATACAGATACGAAACTATGGGAAGCGCCAGAATCAAATAATGCAAGTGTTGGAATAGAATCAAGTAAAACTGAACCTGAAATTACGTCTCCAGTTGGCTCGGCCTCCTCGGTGGTCATGGCGTAAGCTCGTCCTTGTGGTGCTCCTCTATGTTGATGCTGCTGCTGAGCAAACCTCTCCTGCTGCAATGGAAGTGGAGGTCCTCTCTGCTGGCCTCCTGGTACAATAGGTGCTCTGGCTGGTCCTCTCTGTGCTGCTCCTCCCCCTTGGCGAGTCTGAATAGTTGGACAGTCCCTCAACTGATGTGCTGCTGATCCACACGATAAGCAAGTGCCCAACCTTTTTCTGCAGATGTCTCTTGTATGTCCCATCTTTCCGCAATACGAACATGGGGCAACGAGTTGATTATGTCTTTGTGGTTGCTGTTGTTGAGCATGTCCTCGAACTGGAGCCTGTTGCTGGTGTTGCTGCTGGTGTTGTTGCTGGTGTGGCCTATGTTGTTGTTGAAAGTGTGGGCGCTTGGCTGGTCCTGTGTTACCTCATGTTGCTCCGGATGTATCGCGTCCTCTCTTGGGCCGGAGGTCCAAGTCGTCTTCGGCAATCTGGGCATCCATCAGAATACTCTCAAATGTAGCAGTACGTCGTCCCGAAGTACGAGACTTGATCTCTCTATTTAATCCCTTCCTGAATTTCTGAGCTCTGTCTCCTGGGTCTCGAACCATCGATGGTGCAAATCGACTCAATCGACAAAACTCTGCAGCATATTCGTCGACTGACATGCCTCCTTGGACTAAGTCATGGAACTGACTTTCTAATGCTCCCAAGGCTACGTCAGAAAAGAATATCTCTTTGAAGAGTTCCTTAAATTCCTCCCAAGTAAGTCCTTCAGCGGCGAGTCTCGGCTCTGTACGATACCACGTCAGTGCGATATCAAACATCTGGCTGCCAGCGGGCTCTATCTGAAGAATCTCTGGAATCTGTGATAAGCGCATATTTCTCTCTATGTCTTCTAACCATTCGTCAGCATATAGTATTCCTTCGGTGCCTTTGAACTCTCGAGGCATCATCCTCTTAAAGTCCACTATGGTACCGGGCCTCTGTTGTTGTTGACCTTGATGTTGCGGTTGTCATGCTACTCTCTCCACAACTTAGAAAGTCACCTGATGAGCATTCTCCATGCTCTCTCTCATCAGTTCGATCTGCGCCTGGTGTGCTTCTGCTTGCATTCTCTGAGCCTCAGCTTGAACACGCTGAGCCTCTGCGGTTACTCTCTGGGCCTCTAGCATGCCCTGCATCAATGCGAACATCTGTGCCCCGTCAGCGGGCACTCCTCCGAGAATCGCTGTCGGTGGTGGTGGAAGGTTGTCTGTCATAGCTGGGGCAATCCTCTGTATAGGCGGAGGAGGAATCCCGTTAGTTGCAGACACTCCCACACGAACAGGAGATGTAGGAGGATCTCCAGGTATATGTTCATCAGGTTGAGAGGTGGCAGTCCTCTCTGAATTGGCTGCTCCCATTCTCATGGATCTAGTATTCGGCGACATCCTGAATATAGATCAAAGAATCAATTAAGGTGATAGATATTATATTATCAAGGAAGGACACTAAAGTGCTAAAGGAAGCAATCCATTAGAATAGCAATATGAAGTTCAGAATTTCCTAGTGTGATTGAGCATATTCTCATCCTAGATCCTATTTCCTATATCCTAGCACTGGCTCGCAGCAGTACAACTAAGTTGTCGCACTACCACGATATCGCATAACTTGCGAAACTAGACCTACATGGGCCACCACTAAAAACGTGTCACGACCCGCACCCGGTATAGGGGCACGAGAGCGTGGTTACGTCCAGCCTACGCCGCAGCATCGGCGGTAGAACGCTGTCTAGGTCACAGTAATACTATATAACTAAACACCTGTCAATGATATCCATCTCCATAAGGAGGTCAATATACATCTCATAATGTAACTCAATCACAACAACTATAAGGCACGATAAAAGATAAAGAAAATGACATAGGTAAACACCATGTCTCAAACATAAAGATAACTCACAGTCTAGCTGTCCAACACAAGTCTCCAATTAAACTTAACATAAGTCTAAACATAAACTGAAATAACCTCCATAAGTCTCAAGCATAAATAAATACTATCTAGATAGCTGTAGGCAATGCCTCATCTAGAAGCATGGTCTCCTCTAGGATCTCTGGTACATAGTCTGCATCTATACCTGGTCCGTAGTGCGTAGTACAGAAATCCTCAAGATTCTCTGAAAAAAATATCCAGTCAGGATTGGAACGAAAATACACCTCTAACAGCAGTTCCACTTATATTGACAAGAACTATAACACAGTGTAAAGAAATACATGACAGATATGAACAACTGGCAATAAGAAATACTAGAATAAAAGAAATGCTGGAATAAAGTACTGGAACATCATCCTCAATATGCATCTGACAAGGAATAGAACTACAAGTGTACGCAAGTACAAAGAACTGGTATGTAAGTGTGTATAAGAACAACAACTAGAACATGTGGAAATATAAGATCAATCTATCAAGATACATGTCAAGAAATCATCTATCTAAGTGTGTGAAACATTAGTATATCATGTGATCGGCTTGGGACTATATGACTCATTACATGGATTAGCGATCATCCCCAACAGGTCAGGCTAACCAGATGTAACAGCGATGAGGCATGTAAGGGTAAGGCTGCACCGACGTGAGATTTGGGTGAGCTAATGCTGCATGTAAGTTGGGTATGATCACATAAACTACTAATATTTTTCCGTTTTCCCCAGCTAGCACGATGGATTCCAATCACGACTCCTCGTGACAGGTCTCAATGATGCCAACTCGTGTAAAGAACAGTGTCATAGTCATGTACGCTATACAACAAGAATTATAGAGATAATCAACATAATGGAAACTGTCAGAGAATGTACTCGCCTGTGGTCCTTAGCTGGTAATACCAATGTCCGGGTTCCCAGGTACCGTCTGAATGATCCAACAGTCCTATAGATATATTATAAACATAATACTGCATTAGACATTATATTAATACACAATCAACACTATGATCTTAGGGACTACGCTAGGGTGGTCACGTCTGTCGTTGCTGTGCATAACAGACAGTAAATGGTACGGTCTAGCCAATACGTCGATCTACATATGGCAGTCTTTTATCATGCTACAGGGTCACCGGTCAAGATAGCTATGGGTATCCATAATTTCGTTAGGGTCACCTAGTACACGGGCATATAATGCCTATTATTATTTATCATAAACATCACTACTACTAATTACAATTTTAATAGATATGTGCATTTAGCTACTTAATAGAGTTTATATTATACATGTTTATATGCGTAGAGTTTACATACTAATCAATTATACTTTGTACATATATATACTATCCAAAACTTATACCATGTGTACAAATATTAAATATCCATACTAGGATACTTATAATACATATATATATGTACGTATAGATATTATTTGAGAGCATATAATATCTATATACCTATACGCATGCAACTACGTACATACATGCGTATACCGATACATACATATACTAAAGCATAACATACGTACATGCGTACTCATTCGAGATTAGGTTCATGTCAAACCTGCGCGCGTGGACATGGTGGTGATGACGAGACGGGGCTGATCGTCGTGCACGGGGTGCACAGTCGGAATGGGCAGCTGAGACGCTGCTCCAGCGCTCCAGGCGGGCTACGGCTTCGGCAGGGGTACGGCGTTCAGTTCCGGCGCGGGGTGGTCGAGCAGTTGGGTCGAGTTGCTGCTTCTCCGGTCGACAGTAATGGCGCTCGGCGGCTCGGTCGGTCTCCGGTTGACGTGGGCTTCAGCAATGGTGGCAGCGGCTGCTGCGGGTCTCCGGCTTCAGCGTTCGTGCTCGGGTGTTTGTCGGAATTGGCTCAGGCGGTTAAGGCGAGAGCCCGCGGGTCATGGGATGAGGCTTCCGGCATTCGGCGGCTTCAGGTGTTTGCTCGGCGTAGAGTTCGTCGGGTTGTGGGGTGCTGGGTAGCGGATCGACTGACGGAGTCCGGCGCGTCGTGGAAGCGGGGGTAGTCGGCAGGGAGATGAGTAAGGGAAGGGGTCGGCTGAGGGTTTAGGTTTAGGTTAAAAAGAAAAGAAAAAAAGTAATACTATGTATATATATATATAGGTAGTAGACTTTGGGTTGACCTAGAATTAGGTTTGGTCAAGGCCCTATTGGGATTGGGCTTGCCATGGATAATTTCGATGGTTAGGGCTTCAAATAAATTAAAATAAATTTCTAGAATGTATTGGTTCAAGGGATTGGAGCTATGGTTTCAAGGGGTTGATGTTAAATTACATATTCCCAAAAATCACGAAAAATATAATGAAGGAGAAATGGGTTTTGTTCACGTGTCGTGTCCAACGGTGGACACCTTAATACACTTTGGTATAAGAGTGCCTAATAATTGGAAAATTTCACAGAATAGATTTATTGTCCAATTAACTAAATAAATGCAAGGGGGTATTCTAAAATCAATTAGAAGTACACTGGACTGATTTTTAAGTGGGATACAAGCATCAATTAATAGACTGGTACGTCTAGGACAAGGGTGTGAATCTGTTGGAAAACAATGGCTAGCGTGGCGCTCTAATTATCGAACAACGGTAAGGTGCAACAATCAATTAGAAATCATAATTATTTAGATTAATTATCATGCAATCATTTACTCATTAATTACGAAAAGACGAAAATACCCTTAATCCAAAAAGTGGGGGTGACAGTAAAATACGCGGACAATTCTCCAGCATATTTTATGCTTCTACATTCTATTTAATACTTGCATCCTATTTGATTCATGTACTTCTTCTAATCGTTGCGTACATCCCCTGCAGAGAGATGGATATACAGAATGGATATACTGTCGCAGATGGCGACACAACTCCTGGAGTCAATAGTCAGACTCAAGGAGGGACCTCAACAATTCCTAGCCTTTCGGGATCAAATGGACAGATTCACAATCCAGTTCCATCTGATCTTCCCGTTCCACCTAATGGGAACCTTCAAGTCTCATTAACAACGCAGGATGGCCAGTCACAACTATTCCAATTCTTCCAGATGATGATACAGGAACAGAGACAGCAAGCAGCAGAACAGAGACAAAAGTTCCTAGCAGCACTTGAAAGGATGGCTGCAAAGACTACTGTACCAGCTCAAGCACTAACTCCAGTACCTCGATCTAAAGTTGGTTCAGTAAAGAACTTTGTACAGATGGGTCCGAGGCCGTACAAAGGCATTGAGAGCCCAGAGGAAACTACCAACTGGATCACTCACACTCGAAAGTTATTAGAGGCATCACAGCTATCTGCAGACCTATAGATGACAGGTATAAGGACGCTTCTAGATGGTAATGCTCATCACTGGTGGAAATTCATGGAGCGCCAATTGGGTACATACCAGACTTGGGAGCAGTTATTGGAGTGCTTTAAAAAGAAGTACTTCCCGGACACCATCAGAGATGCATTGTAGATCAGTTTCTCCACCTGGAACAGGAAAACAAAATAGTTGACGAGTATGATACTGAATTTAGTCGCCTTAGTAAATATGGTGCTGCCCTGATACCAGATGACTTGGCTAAGGCTAAAAGGTTTCATCACGAACTGACTCAGGAGCTCCAACATTACACAAGCTCACAGTCCCGGATCTCTTATGCCGAGTTACTGACAGAAGCTAGATTGCAAAAAACTATCAACAGAGAAAAAAGAGGCCAACTGAGGACGCAATAAGGACCCGCAAGGATACAGCAAGGTCCAGCAAGAACACAACAAGGAGGACCTATCAGACGTCCTTTAGCTCAGCAACAGCAGTACCAGCACAGAGCAGGACCGTACCAAATCCCAGAAAAGCCCCACTGCCATTATTGTGGGAAACACGGACATATTATGAGGGAATGTCGAACTCGCTTAGGACAATGTATGAGATGTGGTTCCGGACAGCATATGATAAAAGACTGTCCTATGCAACAAGCATTGACACTTCCACCGCCAGCACAGAGGCTAGCGCTTTAAGCACCGAAGCCAGCTCAGCAAATGATGAGACCAGGAGTACCTCGACCTCCAACAGTAGGAAGATTTCAGCGAGGACTACCGCTACCTGCACAGGAGGATCAATTCGCGTGGGCCAGACAGGGACAACTACAGAGGAACGGACAAGCTTTTGCAATGGAAGTGGATGACATGAATCAGGAGATTGATGTCATAGCAGGTATCACTCTTGCTTTTACTTTTTCTGCTGTGACATTGTTTGATACAGGAGCCACCCACTCATTCATATCATCTAGTTTTATTTCCAAACACAACATTGCCTCCACACCTTTATCTAGTTATGTTAGAATTCTTACCGGAGGAGGAGTTATACCTGTTAGTAGAATTTGTAGATCGTGTCCTGTAGTGATACGTGGCAGAGAGATGGATCCCCGACTCTTAGTCCTTCCTATGCCAACTTTTGATATTGTGCTGGGAATGGACTGGCTGAGCAAGTACCACGCTTTCTTCGATTGCTTTGGAGGAAGCATTTTTTCAAGGTACCAGGCCAGCCTGAACTTGAATTTGCACGAGGATCCACAGAAATCCTTGATGGTATGCATCTCGCAATGGACGATGTTGTCTATCATCCTATTATTTTAGAATTCTAAGATGTCTTTCCAGAAGAATTGCCAAGCCTACCCCCAGATAGAGACGTAGAATTTTTGATTGAATTGACACCAAGAGCAGCACCATAGCATCACATGTTTATAGACTGGCGAAGTAGGAGATGGATGAATTAAAGACACAGTTGAAAGAACTAGAAGAGAAATGTTTCATCTGACCAAGTGCATCACTCTGGGGAGCACCAGTGTTGTTTGTACCAAAGAAGGATGGGTTAGTACATATGTGCATTGACTATAGAGCCTTGAATGCAGTGACAGTGAAGAATAAATATCCATTGCCACGCATTGATGACCTATTTGATCAGCTTAGTGGAGCCAAGATATTCTCAAAGATAGATTTGAGATCGGGATATCACCAGGTGAAGGTACGGAAGGAGGACATCCCGAAGACCGCATTCCGGATAAGATATGGGCACTACGAGTTTCTGGTTATGCTATTTGGATTGACCAATGCTCCAGCTATCTTTATGGACTTAATATATCGAGTCTTCCATCAGTATTTGGACCAGTTCGTGGTCGTCTTCATAGATGATATACTTGTCTATTCGAAGAGCCACGAGGAGCACGAGAAGCACCTGCGGATTATTCTAGAGACCTTGAGGAGAGAGCAGTTATATGCAAAGCTCAGTAAATGTGAGTTCTTCTTGGACAGAGTCTAATTTCTTGGATATATTGTTACAGGAGATGGTATTTCTGTTAATCCAGAAAAGATCTCGGCATTCGAGACATGGCATGTTCCTAAATCAGCAGCGGAGGTGAGAAGTTTCCTTGGACTTGCGGGATATTACCGACAGTTCATGGAGAACTTCTCAAAGATAGCAACACCTATGACTCGGTTGACTTGCAAGGATCAAGAGTTCATATGGACCAACGAGTGTCAAGCCGCTTTCGAGGAGTTAAAGAAGCGACTGACTTCAGCACCAGTATTGACTATTCTATCAGGATCATGAGGCTATGTGATCTACAGTGACGCATCAGGGAAAGGCTTGGGATACGTATTGATGCAGCATGGAAAGGTGATTGCATATGCATCTAGACAGTTACGAGTACATAAGAAGAATTATCCAACTCATGACTTGGAACTTGCAACCGTTGTATTTGCTCTGAAACTATGGAGGCATTACTTATATGGGGAACGAATGGAGATCTATACAGACCAAAAAAGCCTCAAGTACGTCTTCATGCAGAAGGAGTTAAATATGAGACAACGTCGATGGCTCGAATTGATGAAAGATTTCGAGATAGAGCTACATTATCACCCGGACAAGGCTAACTTTGTAGCAGACGCATTAAGCCGGAAGCCAGCGGCTTATTTCTTGATGACATAGAGGAAATTATTGATGGACTTGCAAGGTCTTGGCATTGAAGTGATATTACCTGGAGCAGACGGGACACTAGCCAACTTGCAAGTACAATCATCACTAGTAGAAAGAATCAAGGCAGCATTGCCTACGGATGCCAGATTCAGAAGATTAAAGGAAAGGACAGAGGCCGGAGAGCAGACAGGACTGCGTATTCATAATGACGGGACATTACGATGTGGTAATCGTCTTTATGTTCCAAATAGAGAGATTCGACAGAAGCTGATGACAGAAGCTCATAGTTTGATATATTTTATTCATCCGGGAGGCACCAAGATGTATCGTGATTTACGACAACACTTTTGGTGGCATGGAATGAAAAGAGAGATAGCTCACTTTATAGCTAAATGTTTAGTATGTCAACAAGTAAAGACAGAGCACCAGAGAACAGCAGGGTTATTGCAACCACTTCCGATTCCAGAGTGGAAGTGGGAGCACATCACTATGGACTTCGTCACGGGTTTTCCCAAGAGTCCAAGTGGAAGAGATACAGTATGGGTAATAGTGGACCGACTCACCAAATCAGCCCATTTCTTGCCTTTTAGAGTTGGTCAATCTATAGAAGCTTTGGCTGACTTATATATGAGGCAGATCGTGAGATTTTACGGCATACTAGTCAGCATTATCTCGGACAGGGATTCGTATTTTACATCGCACTTTTGGAGGAGCATGCAAGAGAGTCTTGGAACTCGTCTGAAGTTCAGTACATCTTATCACCCGCAGACAGATGGGCCATCAGAACGTACTATTCAGACATTGGAGGATATGTTGAGAGCTTGCATGATAGACTTTGGAGGATCATGGGAGGACCACCAGCATCTTGTAGAATTTTCTTACAACAATAGCTATCAGGCAAGCATCCAGATGGCTCCGTTTGAAGCATTGTATGGAAGAAAGTGTAGGTCTCCTGTGTGTTGGAGTGACGTGGGAGAACATTAAATCCTGGGACCAGAATTAGTGGTCAACACCGTTGAGACAGTTAAGAAGATACAAGGACACTTGCGAGCAGCGCAAGACAGGCAGAAATAATGGGCAGACCTTCATCGTCGTCCCTTGGAGTTTAAAGACGGCGATCATGTCTTCTTAAGAATATCACCTACCAGAGGCACCATTCGATTCGGAGGGCGCGACAAGTTGAGTCCAAGATATATTGGACCATTTGACGTGCTAGAGAGAGTGGGAGAAGTGGCATATCGACTTGTGCTACCACCTTCACTTGAGGGAGTACATGACATATTTCATGTGTCGCAGCTCAGGCGATATGTGGCAGACAACAGTCATGTTCTCGACCATTCGGAGATCACCATTGGGTCAAGCTTGTCATATCAAGAGCAACCCGTGAAAATCCTCGATCGTCGAGAGAAAGTATTGAGGAACCAGTCTATTCCCTTGGTCCGCGTGGCATGGAAGCATGGCGCGCCAGGAGAATCTACTTGGGAGCGCGAAGACGACATGCGTGAACGTTTTTCGAACCTATTCGCAGACCAAGGTATGAATTTACTTTGTAAATTTATATCTTCTACCATACTTGACTTTCTACCGTGACTTAGTTTTAATTTCGAGGACAATTTTTTTATAAGTTGGGTAGAACATAAAACCCCTAATTTTAAAAACCATATTAATTTTATTATTATTATTAATTATTTAATTTATTTATAGTAATTATGAGCTAAATAGAGGAGATAGATTTTATTTAATTCTTATTTGAGGTATTTGTGCATTTAGGGGATTTATGGAGCCATTATAAATATTTTCTAATTTATTCTATGTAGGAGACCCTTTGGATAGTTGCTAGCTTAATAGTATGCACCAATATAATTTTTAGAATTTTTATGTATATATATATATATATATATATATATATATATATATATAATTAATTAGAAAAAAATTCCTATTGGATCTCAACCCGAAACCCAAACACCCTACCCGCCGGAACCCACTACCCGTTTAGCCCCTACCCGGACCCGTTAGGAGAAGGAAAATATCAACAACAGCAGTAGCAAAAATTAACTTTTCTTTTCCTTCTCCGCGCGTGTGAGCGCCTCATTCCACCGCCTCTTTAACTCTATTATTACTAATCTCTCCTCAACCGAAACCAAAACAAAGAAAGAAAGAAACAACAGCAACAGTGGTTTTTGAGACCACTAAATTACCCCACCGCCTCTTATCTCTATATATATTACAACTCTCCCAAACCCTAACCCCACTTTTTCCACCAAACTTAACACCGTTTGGACGCTTGCACTATACAAAATTCTTGCTCGACAAGTATACTTTGTAATCGTACTATTATTTAGATTCCATATGATGCCTGCATAATTTATTTATGCTTAACTAGTTCATTTATCGCTATATAAATTGTGCGTCCAAGAAAACTTGGGTGCAACGACGATGTCATCGTATCATATTTTATTTACATATATTTTGGACCTACTCTATGAGACCACCCCATTATTATGGAGCATCATTAGGTTCATTGGCCGTGACACAATTGTTACACGAGTTATGAGTCTCATATAGATCACGGACTGCGTGACAGGTCTGGCCTCCTGTACGTATTGTCGTACGCTAGGGATGACTACTGATAGAAATTTTGTATGCTAGTAGACCTGGCAGTTATTTAGAGATTTTATTGTGTCATGGATGTGGCATGCTTAGAGCATGGGATGAGGAGAACAACAAGTAAGATATTTGGGCTCCTTTGCACTTTTCTTTTATGTAACCCGTACGCTCCACCGGAGATACGCGATCGTGATGACCCATATACTACTTTGCGGCCTCTGCCGTTCAAAAGACGACATGCTTTGTAGGCCCCTGATTCTCCGAGAGAATTATGCCAATCCCACTATATGGCCAGATAGCCCACTTGGTGGAAAGTTGTTCTCAAACTGCATTCACTTAGACGGTTGGACGACCCATTGGATATTTACTTTTCAGTACTTATTGGAAAGTTATTATGTATCTTGTTACGTCCCTCTGAGGACCTTGTCCCTTTCCAGATATGAACAAGCAGGAATATCCGCAGGAGTATGAACCTGGACCTGACACTACTTACCAGACTGAGGAGGTCTTACCTTCGGAGTATCTATGATTTTATTACCACTGTTTAGAGATCATTGTTGCTACTTCAGTATAGTCATTTTGTAGTAGATTTGTTTCCATCCGACTATCAGACTTGATACTCATCTTGATATTCAGATATTATTCAGCTCTTTATTCCTACTTATTATTTGTGCTGTGGATGAGATATAGATTGTGTGTGACTTGTTGTGACAGTATATTACCACTGTGGATTGAATATTCACGTACAGCATACGTGTGCATATGGTTTCCATATATTGGAGTTCGTATTCATACGGCTGGGCGTGTTACGTATTCCTAGTCCTACGTATTTTGGGACTGGGCGTGACAACTAATAAAACTTCTAAATGCATGACGATTCATAAATTCTCTTCCAATGAATAAATTGTTTAAACTATCAACATTATCATCAAGTACATCATCTATAATTTCTATTAAATTATCATTATTTTCATCGTCGGTATTGCCATCATCTACTTTATGTTCTTCTTCAGTAAATAAAATAACTTGGTGAGAAGAACTATGAGCACTACTAATTCTTGGTGGTGGTGGTGGTGGAGTCACAAAAATATTAATATACGCTGATTGTATATTAACTTCAAGAATAAATTTTTATGCTTCCTCACTAACTAGATTTATGCAATTAGATAGATAAATGTGTACCAATAAAAATTCATAGTCAATAGAATTTTTTTCAAATATTAGATTACGTAAATTATCAAACGAAATATTTCGATCAATTAAAAGAACTTCAACTAAACCTCCTTCATAAGCTAACACATTTAGTACACCACCAAGTGAGCATAGTATTGTTATACTTCGATCCATGACAACAAGAAAATGGACTTCAAAGATTGTATTGAACTGAGCTTTCTCCTATGTCGAAAAAAAGAAACTTCGTATGGAAATAAATAATTTTTTGATTGCAATATTTGATATGCTGATATCAAACACATACTACGTTTATATAGGTAACTTCGAACCGATAGTTAGACGAACGTTGGATATGAAAATTGAAAAAATAAGAGGGGTTGAAAGAGCCGTTGTGAAATAGCCGTTGTACATAAACCAACTACTAAACCAACAATCCATATACCCAGAGCGAATTTCAAACAGAAATTAAAACCAAATCATTCCCCAACCTATTATTTGTCTTTCTTCTTTATTTAGTCTTTTTTTCATATAAAAAAAAACTAAACCATTAAAATAAACAGAAAATTAGAGGACACAAATAAATACTAGTTTTTATTTTTTTTTTCTTATCAAACATTGCAATAGCCTTTTTTTTCTTTAAGTAACATTTTTTTTTTTACAATTTTCTAAATAAACCAAACTATTTTTTTTAAAATTCCAAATTTTTCTTTAATTTTAATTTATTTTAAAATTTTTTCATTAAAATAAATTTTCTTAAATCTAATTCCAAAACTAAACTAAATAAAAGAAAACCAAAACATAACTAATTAAAACAAACCAAACCAAACCAACCGAACCAAACCAAACCACTCAAACCAACCCGTGGGCCCCATAAGGCCAATTTCTGCCAAGATACAGTGTTGACAAAAATTGGACTTGTGGGGTCCATTTATTTTTATTTTTATTTTGCCTGCCTACGTGTTCGTCTGTTGTGTTTTTGGTCAACAGAGTTGGTTGACTCTGTCTATATTTTAAATTTTATCAAACTTGTTTCGTTTGCATTAATTTAATATAATTTTATTTTGATACAGTAAATTTTTTGTTTCTGATACTCTATCCTTCCTCACTGACACGTGGGGGTGATCCAGAAAAGACATATATGACTGGCCCACATAGCAGTGAAACATGAGATGGAGTATGAAAGTAGTAGGGGCCAGTGATAGAGTTCGCATGTAAACACAGTAAAAGTAATTGTTTTTTATTGGTGTTGTACATGAAATAGAGAAAAGTGGGAGAGTTGAATAATAGTGAACAAGTGTCACGTGAAAAGGACGTGGATTATGAAATACGTAAATACTTGATATTAGTTGGCACAAGAATTCATTATTTAAATATAAGCCAAAGGAAGGAGGACTGGCGAAGCCGCCAGCCACAACACCACACCACAGAAAATTCTCTTTCTCTTCATTTGTGCAACCTCTTCTTCACGCTGCAGTAAGCCTCTGATCCTCTGCTTGTACTTTCTTTTGATTGCATATGTACTTCTTCTAAGTCTGTTATATTCATATTTACTTGTTTGTATGTATGTATGTATCAATCCTTTGCTTCCTTAGTTAAGGTGATTACTCTGTGATATTCTTTCTTTTCAATCATTGGAATTGTTTCGATATTTTCAGCATAGCTCTTCTCTCTTTAGAAGTAGATGTTTTCGATGGCTTGGCAGGGATTTAGCTTCTCTTTTATTAATTATTGTGACCCCAAGCGCATAGAAACATGATTGTAAGGACTTGTTTTTGTTCTTTAATTCATCTTTCGGATTGTTTTACTTTCTGGGTCACTCTTAATCTTGACAAATTCTTGGTGAAATAAATGGTTACTTGATCTCTTGACTTTTTGTTTTTGTTTTTATTTTTAATTTTTTTAATTTTTTTTTGGTTTTGATGTTTGGGAGAGGTTTAGCTATTATACTTGATTCTTGCCCAATTGATAGAAGAACAGTATGGATTTGCTTGTTTTGTTCTTTTCTTCATCCTGGTTGGCTTGATAAATGGCTAGTTCCTCAGTTTGTACTAATTTATTGGTGAATTAGTTTGTCTAGGGGTGATTTAGCTTATATTTTAGGCTTATTTTGATCAATTATGCAGCTTGTTTCGCTTAAGTCCTGATATGAATTTCGCAGAAAGTGTTTGAATAATATTTGATCAAATGCTCCCTTGTATAGGAGCTGCAGTGTAGACGCCTGAGTATTTTGACTCTGCAAGAGAGGTGAGAGGTGGTCAGAGGGTGTTGGATTCACCACCATCCTGATCGGACTCACACTTCTTGCTTGAAGTCAACACTGAAGACTCATCGAAGCAGAGGGACACCTCCAAATGACTGAGTTCCTGCAACATCAGAGTTCGATATCATATTACCACGAAAATCGTCGAGGATGTATGTGGGGGTTACTTCATCTTCTCAATTTCCATCGACACGCGAATTCGAGAAAGTTGCTCTCCTACTGGAGACATGAAAATGGGGAGCTTAGAGGGGGTAAGTAATTTTCTAGTAATTTTGTTAGTCTAGGTAATTAGTTTTCTTTCATTATTATCAGATTTTTTTTGTTGTTGATGAGAATACACATGCTTTATGTGCAGCAACACCCCTATAGTTTCTGATACACTTTTCATCTTATGATCAACATTCTCTGTTGCAGAAATAAAAGTTCCAACATCAAGACCAAAAATTCTTAAACGGTCATTGGACAAGGAAGTAAACTACAAGGTAAATTAAAGAAAGATTTCCTTTTCAAAGTATTTGTTTTAGTCTAGTTTGATGCTAGATTTTATTTATGTTGGTGTGAAGTACTCTCTTGTTAGTGATGTTTATTCTTACACAATGTTTCTACAACTAGCACAAGGACTCTTTCTCTAGTGACAACCCTCATACAAGGACTCTATTTCTCTAATGAATTTTGTGCAACTAGCATGTACATCAATTTGATTCTTCATCTTTGCTTATTGTACTTTCCTCCGAGTTATAAAACTTTACGATTTATGTGGATTATTTGGTTACTATGGCATGCATTTTTTTCTGCTTCAATGGTTATCTGCATATTGTTCCAGATGGAAGAAGATCAAGCTTCAAAGAAAAGTTCTGGCAAGGTTCCCATGCTAAGTTCGCTCTATAAAAGGATGACAAAGAAACGAGAACGGAGAATGAAGAGTTCTTCTTCAGCATCACGGTTGCTCCGCACTATTTCGATTCATCATCTAGAATGCAACGATTACGTGGCTCACGACGAAATGACTTCTGAAAGTGAAGCTGAACGGAATTCCCAGGAGAATGACTCTCTTAGAAGCAGAGATCATTCTTATATGGTTGCTGAGGCTAAAGAACGAGGAAGAGTCTTTCAAGATCGAAGATCTGTTTCGGTAAACCAGTTACAAACTCGACAGGCTTCGATGGAGGAGTTGGAGTTGATCAAATCTGCTTCGTTTCCTGGAGCTAGATCTAAAGATAAGCAAAAGAACAAAGTTTCCTCTCTCATTCAAGATTTGAAGCCTCGATCCGCGAAAAGAATCTTAAAGCATAAGACCGTTGAAGAATCATCACAGGCTCTTGAATCAGAGACCAGCGATGATGCAACTGTGAACTCTTGTCAACTTGATCATAGGAAGGACTTCAAGAAGAGCATAGAAGATGCAATCAAGAAGGACCGGCTTCGGATTTCAATGGATGGAATTCTGCATAAAGTACCTTCCGGGCACAATCTACCCGAGTATATTGAGAAAGAAAGGCTTAAACTTGGAGCCACTGGACTACTCTATGGTAGTGCAAAGTCTGAGAACAGAAGTATGCAAAGATCGCGCTCTCTTGTTGAATCACTGGATAGGTATTATCCACTCCTTGAATCGATCTCTGACAGAGAACCCAAGAGAGTCCCCGAGAGGTTGAGGTCACTCAAGGAAGAAGAAGATTACAACAGAATAGTTCTGAGATCGCGTTCTCTTACTGAATCTGCCTACAGGAATTCTCATTTGATAAAATCAAGTTCAGTTAGAGAACACAGAAGAGCTATTGAGCGAGTGGTGTCAGTCAGGGAGAATCATGTTTTGCAAGAGAGAAAATCCATGAAAATCTTTGAAAAAAATTTATCCAATCCGGAGATTTTGCAATATCCTTTTAGCAAAGATGTCCAAAGTTATGAATCCCGTGAAACAGCTTCAGGTCTTCTTGTCAGTAAAGATGTGGATGCCAATGTTTCTGATGGTCCGGAGTTGGTAGACAGTCTTGTGAATACAGAGGAGGGCACGAGTGCTGTGGAACCGAATGATAGCGAGACTGTGGACAATCTAGAACGACAGACGGAGATTAATCATGAGCAAGACAAAGATGAAGCACGCACAATCCCGGGAAATTCGTTGGCAGAGGACAATTACAGTACTAGTTTGCGTGAGAAGAATGAAGTAGAGACAGAGCAGAATGACACTGTAACAGAACTAAGCCCAGCCCCTGTTCTAGGCACAGATCTTGAAGAGGATGTTGTCGATCCTGAGAAGTATGAACAGATAGAAGGTAATTATTCCAACTTTGCTAAATTATCCTAAACCATACATAGTGTTCAGTCATTAACTTTCTACTGTTCGATTTTGGTACCCAAATTTTATAAATTGCTCTTTTGAAACACATTTCGTCAATTTTGAAGCGCATCGAGACCACTTCACACGAATATCGGGCAAATACAAATATTTAAATTGCGCTTTTATGCTACAAGATATACTTTTGAAGTGGTCACGATTGGCTTCAAAATACACGAAAGGTACTTCAAAAGAGCAATTTATGAAGTTGGGGTGCCAAAATTGAGCAGTAAAAAGTTAAGGTGCCAAAAATGTCCGAGCCTTATCGATGGGGTGCCATTTAGCCTTCCAAACTTCTTATTACCATTCCGGTTGTATTTTCCCTAAACAAAGTAGCAGAATTTGAATTTACTGTGATTTCTTGTAGGAGTTGCAACTAATTTCGATAATTATAAACTGTTAATATTCATTCTTCTACTGCTCTGCTGATTTAGTCTCTCCATGGCAGGTCCAGAATTGCCACCAAGTTGGACCCAGTTTGAGGAGCAGGAGTCCGGGTCTAATCCAGAGGACCATTTGGGCGATTGCTGCGACGCTACTAAAGAAGATGAAGATGTGGAACTTATCAAGCAACAATTGCCGGACCACCTAAATGAGACCCGTTCTTTGCATAATATTCAAGTGGATGAGAAAGATGAGGATGAGTTCAATTACGTGCGTGACATACTAAGGAAATCCGGGTCAGCTACTGGAGGAGCAGCAGAAGAGTTCCTATGGCACTACTCCCCGTTGGAACAACTTGTGCTCAAGGACGAGGCTATAGAAGATGGTGCTTTCGACACCCTGCCTCTTGATCGCCAGCTTATGCTCGACGTAATGAACGAAGTTGTGTTTGGAATTTACGAGAGCTATATCGCTCGCAGCACGAGGTTCACTAGTTCCGATCCTCGCATCAGGCCGGTGCCTACAGGTGACCGTGTCCTTGAGGAGGTGTGGTCGAAGATTAGTTGGTACCTCGCTTCGGAACAATATTGTTCGAGTAACCCGCTAGATAATGTCGTTGCTCGTGATTTCGCAAGGAGTGATGGATGGATGGACCTTCACTGGGACATGGAGAGCGTAGGGGTAGAAGTGGAGGATATGATATTGGACGAGTTGATTGATGAAGTTCTACTCTAAGCTTAGTTTTCAGCAGCAATATGAAGTAGTGAGTTTAATTTTTATTTTATTTTTTTTCCTTCTTCGTTCTTTGCTAGTTTGTTTGTTGTGTGTACATGTAAATTTTCTGATTAGTTTGACATATTCATCTGTACTTGGTTATTCATACACCTGTAAGTAGCAGAGGTTTTTGTATTGTAGATAATAGATGATTGCTTCAGATTCAAATGTGTATAGAGACTATATATGCTGAATGACTTGATTGCTATTTTTGGTCACTACTTGAAACAGATGAATACCACCTCTCCTGTTGGAATATTTGATATATAGTACCAAATGTGAGCTTTTGGTCTCACTGGAATAAAAGATAATATGTCTCATATATCTGTTTTGTTTTTGTTTTTTTTTTACCAAGGAAATATTCAAATATGAATTGCAGATATGGAACTAATCGTTACTTTTTGTCCCCTCACTGGGCTTAAGTTAGCCCAAATGAAATCCCCAATGTGCCCTTGAAGTAACTCAAACATCTCTTTGTAAGATTGTGTGAGCCTAACTGGCTGGACAACCCTCTCCTCCCCCACCCTCCAATTTAGTGACTGGGTATTTCAACCGTCGTCCTAAAATTCTTGCCTATAAAAGGAGTATTGTTACACAACTTGTAAACAATCTTTCAAATATAGTGAAAATGTAGCTGTGTGTACATAGCTTCTAGATCTGTGAAGTGAAATATGTTAAATTCTGCGTTTTTTTTGCGTTTTTTTTTTTTTCTCTTCTCTATTGTTTTTCTTTCTGTACAAATCACAAGGGGATTAGAAATTCCTACACTATTACTATTACTATTATTATTATTATTATTATTATAGGTCTAAACAATGTTCCGAGTTTCATCAGGTTTTTGATGTCTTATTTTTTTCTGCAATCCAGTCAGATGGATGACCGGGATATTATACTTTCTCTCGGCAACCACAAAGTCACTCGAGTTAGCCCTGCAAAATAATATATTTTGAAGCTAGAGTAAGTACAGTGTTCTATTTGATCAGTCAGGTTCCAATTCCGTTTCCTTTTTAAGAAATTTCTCTCCAAAAACTTGTTATCACCATGAATTCCCCATGCATGCACCAAGCAACAGACTCCCACGTTCTGCCATCGGTGAGACTCGTTGCATCCGCTATTGGACCAGCCTGGCCAAGCCATGTTGATGTTCGTGTCACAGCGTATAGTACAGCTAGCTAGCATGGCTCCATGCCAGAATGTGAAGACTAGCTCTCAACAATTGAAATACAAACTTTGGTTAAATCTTCGACTCACTACTAGAGTTCAAGTATTAAGTTTTGTTATGTCTCATCTTCTCGTCACAAGAACTTCCATTCAAAGGAACGGAGAAGAGAGGAAAGCTGGACCACTTAATTTTCCTGAGCAGAGTACTCTTTTCAAGAAAAGAAACAAAGTGTTTGAAAGAGAATGAACAGCCACCAACATTTTCTCCAACTCAATCCTCCATAGCAACAATGTTGGTGTTTTCCATTTTGATTTGGAAGTTTTAGTCCCATATTGAAAAACTATCAATGTGTATATCGCAATATATAGTTTTGTTTAGTATTGATATATATACATGGGGTGGTGGCCCATGTGGGTTGACTTTTCTAGAGAGATTAAGTGTGAATCCCTTTATGACAATCTTTATTTTGTCACCACCTTTGGGATGTTTTCCTTAGGATCTAATTCCGAAGGGACTTAGCGACTCGAACGCAAGGACGCATAGTGGTGCTTTATTGTCGCACTTTGCAGTTAGCACGTCAGCATCGTCGCATGGCGCTATGCGGCCAGCGAGTTAGCATGAACGAGTCGAGTGTGGAGGGATCGAGTGTGGAGGAGAAATGATCTACTGTTGACAACGCATGGTTATTCGTGCCTTCCGGAATATGCGGCATATGCGGCGCGCGGGTGTCTGTGCACAGTGGAAGCTGCTTTCGGCGCTTGGCGGCATTTGGCGGCATTTGGCGGCGCTACTCTATACAGCATGACCGACGATGCATGCGATACCAGCGACGCATGCGGTTACGACTACGCATGCGATTTGGTGTCTGATCGGATGGCGCATATGCGGCATGGACTTTCTCAGGCCGCATAGGTGCCGATTTTCTCTATATATAGAGAAGCTTCTCTTTTATTTGAGATATTGGAAAAAATCGAGAGCACCAGTGCATTTGTGGTCCAGAGAGCTCCCCTCCCAAATAGTAATTTTCGAGTGATGTGAAGGTGACTTAGAGCGTTCCAGAAGTTCTCGTGTGAACTTGCTGGATCATGGGGGCTGATCGTCGTGTAGAGCGAATCTTGCCTTGAGCACCGGTGGTTTTGATCACTCCAGCAATGAGTTTCTTTCTTTGTATTTCTTTTCTTGTGCCCGTTCTTTCTCATTGTAGCGTCTACGAACGTAAAGAGAATAATTTTTTTTTTCTTTGTTGTTGTATTTTTATTTTTCTTGTTCAGTCAGTTTGTAACCTATTCGTGGTATTGTGCTTCTTGGGGGTTTAGAGTCATTGTAGAGGAACTCTTGTGTGAATCTCAGTACACCAACTTCTCTTCTGGAGATAGTAGAGATGAACTATTGTGTGAGTGTCTACTTTGTGGACCATTTTTTCTCTGATCCCACTTCGGGACTAACAATCTTAAGGAAAGATCCGAGTTAGAATGGACAACCGCTCAAACCTTCTCGATACTAGCTTTCACAAGCTTGAGAAGTTTGATGACGAACACTATAATATTTGGAAGAGAAATATCTCCTTGAATCTTCAACTTGTCAATGTTGCTTATGTGTTGGTTGATCCTAAACCTACCATTCCCGAAGATGGAGAAGAGCTTGCAGTTGGCATGGCGCAGGACGTGCACTCTAAGTGGAAGAAATATAACGACCTCTGCAGGTTGTTGATCCTAAATGCTATGGACAACTCGATGGCAGAGTCCTACAACAAGAAGGAGAAGGCAAGAGATGTCTGGGAATCTCTTGAGAAGCGCTACAAAACTGATAAAAAATATCTAAAATCTATCTCGTCAAAAAAAAATTTACTTTGCAATTTGAAGACGAGAAGGTGATGCTACCACAAGTCAATAAACTTCTAAAGATGCAACAGAAACTGGAGGAAGAGGGCATGAAGCAGGAAGACAAGTTCATGGTTGGGGCTATCATCACCAAGCTTCCTCCAGGCTGGATCAAGTTCAAGACTGACATGTACTGTAAGAAGATGGAGATCCAGCTCGAAGATCTTTCTCACTGGATTCACATTAAAGATGAAGCCAGGGGCAACTGAAGTTGGAGTCCTTGTCCAAGAAGTTGGCTAACGCCAACATGATACATGCTAGTGATTCTAAAGGGAAGCAAAAAATTTTCTACAAGAGGAAGAAGAATGACTTCAACTAGCAGAAGGTGAAGTCAGCTCAATTCAAGCCAAAGCCGAAGACTGATGTGACATGCTATAACTGTGGCAAGAAGGGTCACTACAAGAGCGACTGCAGGTCAAAGCCTAAACCGAAATAGCAAGGTGAGCTTAACCATGTTGCTATGATAACGCAGGTTGAGTCACATAGCACGGACACTGACTGGTGGGTGGACATCGGTGCATTTTGCTACATATGCTCTAAGAAGGAATTGTTCACCAAGTATGAGCCAACCCATAAGAAGGTCTCGATGGCGGACAAGTTGTAACGACCCGTTCCGTTCAAGCGGACAGCCGATTCAAACGGTGCAAGTATAATAATCCGACCCGATTTGATCAGCGGAAGACTCGTTTGAGGCACAGGATTTTCAGACTTGGCCCTTCAGAGTTCAAACTTAGACTTTCAAAGGATCGCTCGGAGTATCGCTCGACCGAGGCGAATCATCGCCAAGGTGGGTGGCTACGATAAACTTGTCTTTGCTTAGCCAGCACACTTAAAATATGGACGATACATGCTAGTCGCTAGGTGAATCGCCCCCTGCATGCTAATAAAGAATATAAAGCACCTAGCTAAGGGAATAGTCCCAACTTGTATTGCTTGTGTTAGAACATGGAAATAAAATTTGGCTTATAAATGGACCCTCGCATGCTACCTTTGCCTTATGCAAGTAGACCCCACTATGCCTCGAGTAGAACATTATACTCTTCGTAATGCACTGCTTCACTTGTTTACACTGCTCGGTATGTCGCTTTACGGCTTCACTCCTCGCTTTACCCTTAGACCCGTGCCAAACGTAAATGCTTATGTTTCATATAAATGAATGCTTCCCTGCTTACTTGTAGTTTGTACTCGTTGCCTCGTTTCAATGCTTGTCACATCATTTATGCCACAATCTAGTAACCCTATCTGTATCATGCATGCATCTAGTTAGCCAGAAGACTATCAAATAGTCCTTCTGTGCATTATGAACCTGCAAGTATTTGGGACCGTTAGGTCGCCAAGGCAGTCCCTGAATCAGGGGAATGCATCAAGTCAAGTTGAACACTGAACTAGAATTATGTCAAGTAAAGCAAGAATCACAGCTCGTGGAGCAATACTCGTTCAGAAAAAGAATCAAGGATTTTCATGTCAAGTTGTGAATATGGAAGACCGAGACTTGCATGTCGCGGACAACTTGGAATCTTCGGATCTCGTTCCACGTACGGTCTCCAGGACACCGGGGCCGATCTGATCCGGATGGAACTAGTGCAGCCTTTCGTGTTGGAGCAAGGTGGCTTCTCCGCTAACGTCGCGTCATCCTTGCAAATAAAGTATGACAGTCTCGTGTACTGGGCGGGATGGCTTGTAGTACACCGTGTACTTTCGTTGCATTCCATCCTCGTCAAAGACTATAACTCGTCCTTTATGGCTATGCCAGCAACTCATGTTCAAATAGATAAGTCATCATCGCTTATCGGTATTCTGCGTGCGAGTTATTGTATTACATCTAATAATATGAATCACGTGAACGATTATGAGTATAATTCATCTATACATAAATTGAGAAACTTGAGCAATCCATTGAACACTTGAACATCAATTGCATTACGCCTGGATAATATGTATAACTCGAGCACCTGAAACAGGACCTCACTCACGACACTTGTGTTTGCTTATGATATTGCCCCTGGTTTTCATTATAAATGCTTGCGCTTGGTTTAACTTGGTTTGCCTTGGATAGGGAAGGACGAATGGTAAGTTGGTAAGTCTCGTCGTATTTCTCTTATATCGTACGGTGCTCTTTCATACGGAGCTAGGCTCTTCATAAATGCCATAAAACTGATCCTAAGGCAAGACTAGAAAGATAACATAATAGATGGTGCACGGAACCTTTATAAAGTGTTTGGATTTATCAATCGGACGAGAAGCCTCCCCACCAGTGCATTCATGTACTGATAACCCACCAGATTGTTTGCAGGGTGCGGGAGAACCTCTTCCAGTGCGGAAACCCCCTTCGTGAGTGCTAAGGCGTGGAGTTCGCTCTGGAGCCTTAGAGCATTGCGTTCGGAGCTGAAGTGCATATATAAGACATAATGTTGTAACATCGCCTATGTATCATTCCATAATTTTAGCCAATTGGCATGCTTTTATCGTTTCAAAGAGAGAGAGGACTTGAGTGACTTGTAATCTCGGTCTAGCGCCACTTGTAACACTGTTCAATTTCAATAAAGATCTTGTTTTACTTCTATACTTGTGTTTTTCAATTCTTTCACTATTGACGACTCTGTAAACTTGTTACTAATCGCATGTGTGTTTCTTATTCTGCTGCACTCGGACCATCTGTGCGACTCTCTGGTTTAGTCATTTTACCGTCTGTTCGGATTATGGCCTTGCACAGGCGCGGCTTACGACTCGTGCGATATCACATCCAGATGGGAACGATCATCCCGCGGGACCGCTGGAGCGGTGATTCGCGCCTAGCTGGGACGGCCGATTACCTACGGGAGATCGGGGCATGACATATAGGTATCAGAGCATGGCTTTACATCTTTGGACTTCGTATCAATTTTCTCAGTTTTGAAAGCTCGTTCGTGGGTTATGTGCATACACTCTCTCTCGTTGACCCGATGGGATCTTCCATACAATGAGTCTAAATACTTTCAAAAGTGAATGTGAATAATGTGATTGCTTGTATGAAATTGTGATGCGAAGTCCTTTGTGCCGACCTGTGTTAGACTTGGTTGGAATAGACTCGTGCTAGAATTTGTTAGTTATGTGCGAACCCAAATACCTATACATGATTTCAACTGGTTAGTATGCAGAATAGAATATCTTTCGGACGGTTAGCTATACACACAATCTTTCGGCTAAGTTGTGTAGAGTATCGCGCGCCATGACCCTTTTGGTGCAAGCTAGTTGCAAGCGAGATTATAATATCGTTCAGATAAAGATAAGTCAGACTTAGAATGGCAGCCGATAGAAATATTATCCGATCATCGCTAAGGCGAATATAGAGAATCGTGCTTGGATTTTGGGAAATAGCTCAAACGATATTTCGTGTCGGAAGATACAAATCGAATATGGATTACTTGGATGATTATCAACAAGAATATATACGAGACTAAGATTTATCAGGCGATGCTTAGATATCGTGCAGGAATTCTAAGGAATGACTTGGTAAATATGATAGCGATTGATACGAACAACAATTGAGGATTTAATTGGGTGACTCGATTCATGAGTGGTGTATGAATTATTTTGGAAATATTCAAACGAATCCATAGGTCTCGTGCGATACTTAGTTTGAATGATTGAGAATGTCTTGAATAAATGATAAAGCTTATATCGAATAGGGATTCAAGGAAAAGAAATTAATATCTTGGTCAAAGGAAACTTGGTAGAAACTAGATGGATCGTGCGAGTGATTTTAAATTGAATCAAACGGATTGAAACTTGAGTAAGAATATCGCTCGAATAAGAAGTTAGCCCGAGAAGATATATATATATATATATATATATATATATATATATATATATATATATATATATATATATATATATATATATATATATATAATGGTTGGATTTGATCTGGAGTTTGGAAGAACGATCTTGAAATCTAGTTCGAAAGATAACTCTAGACAATCAGTCCCAGCGAGAACGATTATCCCGCGGGAGCGCCGACGTGGTAATTTCACGTACGGCGGGGATAATCGAACTCACGGGAACATGTTCGATGATTATCCCAAACGAACTCGATGAATAGAACGTATCAAAAGTGGATAGACTTTGGCTTCAATATTTGAAACTTATAGTTGTTTGAGGAATGCCAGAAGTAAACTATGGATTTATCAAACGGTAACATTGAAGTTGGATGATTTTGTTAGACGAATTATGATCATGGCATGAACGAACATGACTTGGTGGATAAATATATATAACTTGGATAGAGCAAAGTGAAATGATAAGGTGTCTCGATCGTTTCGATAATAACCATAATATTCGACGTTCTTGTCATGTGCGAGCGTAGCTCTATTCTCGTACATACGTCATGCCCGGATTAGGACGATTATCCAGTGGGAGCGTTGGCATGGTGATCTCACGTCCAACGAAGATGATCGAACTTGCGAAAGATTGGAGCGTGACAACTGATGGATCATCTTGACTTGTGGTTCGACACGGTAAGACAAAATTAGGAATGCAAGTGATCAAAAGTATTTCACGGATAATTTAGCCTATAACCTGGAGTAAATCACGCTTGATGGTTTCGTTAACGGATACATGAATCTTGTTGGACGACTTGTGTAATGCCCCGTTCCCCCTACTCGGGGAGCGCGGCCAAGAAATACTTACGACCGTCCGAACGGGACAGATTGAATTAAGATCCTTTCCTCGTTATGGATTGGTTTCTTCGGAATCAGGTCCCATATATAATGGATTGTGCCTCGAGGATGGACTCGACGGCAGAGTCGAGAGGGGCCTTTCCGTTGTGTTGGTTTCTTGTCCGTTTTCGTGCCGCTTGGTTGCTTTCTTGTTGGTTTTATGACTTACGTTTTCTTGAATGGTTTCAATGGATTTTATTGCTTTCGTTCTTAGGATTTCGCATTTCGTATCGAGCCTTGGAGACCGAAGCAGGAGGTATTGATCATCCGTTGGTGCGTGCAGGTGATCGTGTAGACGACGCGCGAGCGGAGTCTTAGAGATCTCTCCTTCTTCTTCCTATTCAACCAACTTGTGAGTGGCTCTATTTCGATAAGCACCTTCTTTCCAAGGGCTCCGTTCATAATAAAAATTGACTCAGTTGTGCATTCAATCAAACGATACCAATTAAGTAACAAGTTGGATAACAAGATAAGATAAGAAGTAGGCTTGGAACACCCATTGCTTGTCATACAAAACCTTGCATAAATTCATTGATGCATGCATGTTCGTTGGGTGTTTAATGGGTTGGTATTTATTGATAGTTCAAAGTATTCTTCTATAAACTGCTGCATGTTATTTCATATAACTTGTTGGTTGATTGTGATAGTACAGTAAAGCAGTTTCGTACATGGTGTTCTTTAAATCGCTAGTAAGTAAATCTATGAAGTTCGGTTCATAGAAATGGTCATAGAAATTCTTGTGCACAAGGGATCCAGGTTCCTGCGAACGGTTACCGGGGCACCGGGCCGTTTCGACCCGGGCGGAATCTACTTTCTTAGTCGTGCTAAAATGAGTTAGCACAGGGAGCGGGGAATTGTAGCGGGGCTAGCTACCCGCGCTGCAAGCGTCGCCGCCAGCCCAGACTAAACCCATGATGGCTCCTAAACAACAAAGAAAGATATTGTGTATATTTAAACTGTGCAGACTAACTATGTCTTCGTGACAGGGAAGGCTATGGTAAGTTGTACAGGTGGTTCAGACGGTACAGGTAAAGTCACCGAACGGTGGCATGTGGAGTTATGTTATTTTGTTCTTGCATACCTGCTAAATGAAATCTGAACTAGGCAAGAATAGAAACCCACCTAAGAACATAATTGTAGCATACTCATTAGAACTCATCTCATGAGCTTGGTAAAGTTGAGCAGCTAGCCTTCACCAGTACTTTTCGAAGTACTGACCCTCGTTGTAGCAGGTTCCCCGGCGCAAGGCAACGCGGCGAGGAGCTGAAGTTCTCTCCGGACTTTTGGGATCCTTGGCGGTTCGTGGCCAAGACTTTTGGAGGCTCAAGCTAGAAGCCTTTCACTCTCTCCGTTGCTGAATATCGCTAAGGCGATGGTGCTTACTCGCACCCAAGGTGTTTTGTGTTTTTGAATCTATGTAAAGGGACATAATGTATGGATCGGCTATCTCATTTTGCGTCCAAGTTTGTAAGCCCGTGGGGCATTTTATACTTTTGAGTCAAGCGATGTAAAAAGATGTTCATTATGAATAAAAGAGAAACTTTTCTATGCCTCAACCTTGTGTTATCTTATATGTCTACTCTGTTGCATTGTTCTAAAGAATATCCTTATGCCTAAGGCCTTGTGCACGCGCGCCCTACGCGTGCACGGCATCACGCCCGGAGGACGATTATCGATTAGCCGAAATCGGGGGGTGACATATTGGTATCAGAGCATGCTTCAGATCCTTTGATCTCACAAAAAAAGTTTCTAAGAGGACCTTGTTCCTTCCGAGTAGACCCTTGAATTCGCTTGGCCAAAATGAGATACGTTCCATACAGTGAGTCCATAATATACCTTGAGACTAATACAAGTTACTTTCCTTCCAAGGAACGACTTCCGAGCCGGGTGCACAAGCGCAGATGGTGGCGCAAGTGCAAGCGAGTAGTTCAGGCACCTCGGGCAGCTCTGGGAGTCCAGCTGCCGCACCCTCTGCTGATCCGTTCGAGCGAATGATGCGTTTGATGGAGACGCAGCAGAAACAAGCTGAACTACGGCAGAGTCAGTTCGAGTCACGGATTGAGGCTCAATTCGTGGCGCAGCGATCACAGGCGGATACACAGCAGAAGCAGATGAATAGTCTGCAAACAATGGTGACGAATATGGTCGCCAACAATCATTCTGCATCCGCCCCCGCAACCGTGCCTATAGTTGCTGAAGCCACCGGACCGCAGAATTCCCAGGGTACCTTACCCTCAGGCGAGAATGGGTCAATCGTGTCGATATCAGAATTTAAGAAGATGTGCCGTGCTACGTTTAAAGGCACCGAGGACCCTTCCTTAGCGATGGACTGGCTGGTCGAGTTGGAGGACCACTTTGAAGCCCTGTGCCTAGACGAGACCAAGAAAGTGGCGTGTGCCCAGCTTCAGCTCCGACAAAATGCACATGATTGGTGGGATGTGCACAAGCAAGCTATTTTGAGTGAAGGTGGCACAACGGCTATCTCCTGGTCCGTGTTTCGCAAGGCCTTCGTGGAGGAATACCTTCCACCCGCCGTCCGTCGCGAAAAGGAAGACGAGTTTGCGCTACTGAAGCAGGGAGACATGACGGTGCGTCAATACGCTTCAGAGTTCAACCGACTTGCAAAATTTGCCAAGTCTCAGCTCGCCGATGTCGAAAGTCGTGCACGAAAGTTCGAGCTCGGACTACGACCTTCTATCCGTGCTCACGTCGTAGTGACTCAATATCGTACCATGCGGGAGTCCTTGAATCATGCATTGTCCCTAGAGTCGCAGTATCCTCCAGTTCGCACCGGCGCTATGCAAAATTACAATCACAAGCGTCCTGCCAACACAGGAGGAAACAACGCGCATAAGCGCCACAACAACAACGGCGGCTCCCAAGACTCGAATCAAGGAAGGAGGCAAGGACAAAATTGTGCCTACTGCCGCAAGCCAGGACACCACGTCAGCGAATGTCGCGCGAGCAAAGGAGGATGTTTCAATTGTGGCAAGATGGGCCACATTGCTCGTAATTGTCCAACCCGTTCCAACGATCCATCTTCACACCGTCCGCAGCAGAATAATGACTCAGCTCAGGGTCAGGGGCAAACTCAACGAGCGAACCAGGCACCGCAAAACGCTCAGGGACGAGTCTATGCTTTGACTCGGGATGAGGCACTTGCATCGAACACGACGGTGTCAGGTATATTACTTTTTAATAATGTACCTGCTCGAGTATTGTTTGATTCTGGTGTAACACATAGCTTCATTGCGGCGGATTTTGCCGCCGAACACACATTCCCTAAGACACCGCTAGGCTTAAACCTAAGTGTTAGTACTCCTTCGGGCGTAGATTTATCGGCTCGCTTAGTCTGTCGTGAAGGTAACATTTGTATCGGGGGACGGAAATTGTCATTAGATGCGATAGTTCTAGACATAAGGGACTACGATCTTATTCTGGGGATGGATTGGCTCGGCGCTTGTTCAGCTACAATCGACTGTGCGAAAAAGGAAGTCGTGTTTCGTTTGCCCGGCGAGATCGAGTTTCTCTTCACGTGCAGTCCTGAGTCGAAAGCGTCGAATACCTGCATGGTGATCTCAGCAATGTCTGCTCGACGGATGATTCACTCCGGCTGCGAAGGGTACTTAGCGTCCGTTCGAGACACTCGGCAAGATTGCGCAAACGTTGAGTCTATTTCCGTTGTGGCGGATTTTCCTGATGTGTTTCCCGACGAGTTGCCAGGCATGCCGCCCGATCGAGAGATAGAGTTCACTATAGACACATTCCCAGAAACTCGACCAATTTCCAAGACGCCGTATCGAATGGCCCCGGCAGAATTGAAGGAGCTTAAAGTACAGTTGCAAGACTTGCTAGATCGAGGATACATTCGGCCTAGTGTATCTCCGTGGGGTGCGCCTGTACTATTCGTAAAGAAAAAGGATGGCTCATTGCGGCTCTGCATCGACTATCGAGAATTGAATAAAGCAACCATTCGTAACCAGTATCCTCTTCCAAGAATAGACGATCTTTTCGATCAGTTGCAAGCTGCCACGGTATTCTCTAAAATCGACCTCCGTTCGGGCTATCACCAACTAAAGATCAAGCCAGACGATGTGCCAAAGTCAGCCTTTCGAACTCGCTATGGCCATTATGAGTTCCTGGTGATGCCGTTCGGACTAACCAATGCACCCGCTGCCTTTATGAGTTTAATGAACCTTGTGTTCCGGCCCTATCTCGATAAGTTTGTAGTAGTATTAATCGATGATATCTTGGTGTATTCGAAGAGTGAGGAAAAACATGCAGAGCACTTGCGGACCGTGCTACAAACTCTTCGGGACAACCAGCTATATGCTAAACTGAGTAAGTGTGAATTCTGGCTAAGTAGTGTATCTTTCCTCGGGCACATCATTTCTGCGGGAGGCATCTCAGTCGATCCGAAGAAGGTGGAGGCCATTGTCGAGTGGAAGCGACCTGCATCCGTTAGCGAGATTCGAAGCTTCCTCGGGCTAGCAGGCTACTACAGACGGTTCGTGAAGGATTTTTCCAAACTTGCACTACCTCTGACTCGCCTCACACAAAAGGGAGTCGCATTTGAGTGGTCCGCCGACTGCGAAGCTTCGTTTAAAGAGTTAAAGCATCGCCTCACCTCTGCCCCGTTACTTGCACTACCAGACGAGATCTCGGGATTCCAAATATTTAGCGACGCGTCCGGGCAAGGCTTGGGGTGTGTACTTATGCAGCGAGATCGAGTGATAGCCTATGCCTCCAGGCAACTAAAGAAGCACGAGAAAAATTATCCTACACACGACCTGGAGTTAGCGGCAATTGTCTTTGGCCTGAAATTGTGGCGACACTACCTTTATGGAGTGCCTTGCCGAATTTATACTGATCACAAGAGCTTGAAGTACCTATTCACCCAGACGAACCTCAACCTTCGTCAGCGCCGTTGACTAGAATTGATAAAAGATTACGACTTGACGATAGACTACACGCCTGGAAAAGGGAACGTTGTAGCGGATGCTTTGAGTCGGATCTTCGTTGGATCTCTGTCAGTCGATCGCAGGTTACGAAGGGACTTAGAAGAGATGGGCATCGAACTCCGAATTCGATATCGTGGCGCGCGGGTCGCTCAAATGCGATTCGTACCCAACCTAATAGAGCGGGTCACATCTACTCAGAAAGACGACCCTTTCCTAAGGAAGATGCACGAGCAGATTCTAGCGGGGAAGGCGAAGGACTTTGCAGTAGATGAAAATGGAGCATTGCGGGTGAAAGGAAGGCTATGCGTCTCCGATGATTCAGAACTTAGAAAGGAGATCCTTGCGGAAGCTCATTACGCAGCCTATATGATCCATCCTGGGAGCACGAAGATGTATAAGAACCTCCGAACGACCTTCTGGTGGCACGGCATGAAGAAAGATGTTGCACTCTTTGTGTCCCAATGCATAACCTGTCAAAGGGTGAAAGCAGAGCATCAGAGGCCGGGCGGGGAGATACAAAATCTTGCTATCCCGGAATGGAAGTGGGAGCACATCTGCATGAATTTCATTGTTGGCCTGCCAAGGACGCAACGGGGGAACGACGCAATCTGGGTTATCATCGACCGGTTAACCAAGTCTGCACACTTCATTGCCATCAAAAGTACTTGGAGCGCCGATCGCCTCGCCCAGACCTACCTTGACGAGATAGTCCGGCTGCACGGAGTGCCAGTTTCTATAGTATCAGATCGAGACGGGCGATTCATCTCGCGTTTCTGGGAGAGCCTTCAGTTGGCGATGGGGACCAAGTTGAAGTTCAGCTCAGCCTATCATCCACAAACTGATGGTCAGACGGAACGAGTGAATCAGATACTAGAAGATATGTTGCGCCTCTGCGTGATCGATTCGAAGTCAAGTTGGGACGTCTACCTGCCGCTGGCCGAATTTGCATACAACAACAGTTATCAGTCCAGCATCGAGATGGCTCCGTACGAGGCTTTGTATGGGCGGAAGTGTAGGTCACCAATCTGCTGGGACGAAGTCGGAGAACGGCAAATCCTTGGGCCGGAGCTGGTTGAACAAACCGTCCAAAAGGTTCGGTTGATTCGTGAACGGTTGAAGACAGCACAAAGCCGACAAAAGAGTTATGCCGATGCTCGACGTCGCCCCCTTGAATTCTTTGAAGGGGACCATGTGTTCTTGAAAGTCTCGCCTATGCGCGGAGTCATGCGGTTCGGAGTAAAAGGAAAGCTAAGTCCGAGATTTGTTGGACCGTTTGAAGTTCTCAAACGGGTTACTCCGGTCGCCTATCAAGTTGCTTTGCCGCCTGCCCTATCAGAAGTACACGATATTTTTCACGTTTCCCAGCTGAGAAAGTTTGTACACGACCCGAACCACATAGTCGACTTGGGGCAGTTGAATCTGCAAGCGGACTTGTCGTACGCGGCGGAGCCTGTCCAAGTTTTGGATCGTAAAGAGAAGGAGTTGCGGAACCGAACCATCTCGCTAGTGCGCGTCCTGTGGCGGAACCACTCGGTCGAGGAGTCGACCTGGGAACTTGAAGCTGACATGAGGGAAAGGTTCCCCTCATTATTCCTTAGTGGTAGGTTCTATTCCTCAGTTTCGGGACGAAACTTTCTTTCGGATGGTTATGATGTAATGCCCCGTTCCCCCTACTCGGGGAGCGCGGCCAAGAAATACTTACGACCGTCCGAACGGGACAGATTGAATTAAGATCCTTTTCTCATTATGGATTGGTTTCTTCGGAATCAGGTCCCATATACAATGGATTGTGCCTCGAGGATGGACTCGGCGGCAGAGTCGAGAGGGGCCTTTCCGTTGCGTTGGTTTCTTGTCCGTTTTTGTGCCGCTTGGTTGCTTTCTTGTTGGTTTTATGACTTGCGTTTTCTTGAACGGTTTCAATGGATTTCATTGCTTTCGTTCTTAGGATTTCGCATTTCGTATCGAGCCTTGGAGACCGAAGCAGGAGGTATTGATCATCCGTTGGTGCGTGCAGGTGATCGTGTAGACGACGCGCGAGCGGAGTCTTAGAGATCTCTCCTTCTTCTTCCTATTCAACCAACTTGTGAGTGGCTCTATTTCGATAAGCACCTTTTTTCCAAGGGCTCCGTTCATAATAAAAATTGACTCAGTTGTGCATTCAATCAAACGATACCAATTAAGTAACAAGTTGGATAACAAGATAAGATAAGAAGTAGGCTTGGAACACCCATTGCTTGTCATACAAAACCTTGCATAAATTCATTGATGCATGCATGTTCGTTGGGTGTTTAATGGGTTGGTATTTATTGATAGTTCAAAGTGTTCTTCTATAAACTGCTGCATGTTATTTCATATAACTTGTTGGTTGATTGTGATAGTACAGTAAAGCAGTTTCGTACATGATGTTCTTTAAATCGCTAGTAAGTAAATCTATGAAGTTTGGTTCATAGAAATGGTCATGGGAATTCTTGTGCACAAGGGATCCAGGTTCCTGCGAACGGTTACCGGGGCACCGGGCCGTTTCGACCCGGGCGGAATCTACTTTCTTAGTCGTGCTAAAATGAGTTAGCACAGGGAGCGGGGAATTGTAGCGGGGCTAGCTACCCGCGCTGCAAGCGTCGCCGCCAGCCCAGACTAAACCCATGATGGCTCCTAAACAACAAAGAAAGATATTGTGTATATTTAAACTGTGCAGACTAACTATGTCTTCGTGACAGGGAAGGCTATGGTAAGTTGTACAGGTGGTTCAGACGGTACAGGTAAAGTCACCGAACGGTGGCATGTGGAGTTATGTTATTTTGTTCTTGCATACCTGCTAAATGAAATCTGAACTAGGCAAGAATAGAAACCCACCTAAGAACATAATTGTAGCATACTCATTAGAACTCATCTCATGAGCTTGGTAAAGTTGAGCAGCTAGCCTTCACCAGTACTTTTCGAAGTACTGACCCTCGTTGTAGCAGGTTCCCCGGCGCAAGGCAACGCGGCGAGGAGCTGAAGTTCTCTCCGGACTTTTGGGATCCTTGGCGGTTCGTGGCCAAGACTTTTGGAGGCTCAAGCTAGAAGCCTTTCACTCTCTCCGTTGCTGAATATCGCTAAGGCGATGGTGCTTACTCGCACCCAAGGTATTTTGTGTTTTTGAATCTATGTAAAGGGACATAATGTATGGATCGGCTATCTCATTTTGCGTCCAAGTTTGTAAGCCCGTGGGGCATTTTATACTTTTGAGTCAAGCGATGTAAAAAGATGTTCATTATGAATAAAAGAGAAACTTTTCTATGCCTCAACCTTGTGTTATCTTATATGTCTACTCTGTTGCATTGTTCTAAAGAATATCCTTATGCCTAAGGCCTTATGCACGCGCGTCCTACGCGTGCACGGCATCACGCCCGGGGGACGATTATCGATTAGCCGAAATCGGGGGGTGACATATTGGTATCAGAGCATGCTTCAGATCCTTTGATCTCACAAAGAAAGTTTCTAAGAGGACCTTGTTCCTTCCGAGTAGACCCTTGAATTCGCTTGGCCAAAATGAGATACGTTCCATACAGTGAGTCCATAATATATCTTGAGACTAATACAAGTTACTTTCCTTCCAAGGAACGACTTCCGAGCCTGGTGCACAAGCGCAGATGGTGGCGCAAGTGCAAGCGAGTAGTTCAGGCACCTCGGGAAGCTCTGGGAGTCCAGCTGCCGCACCCTCTGCTGATCCGTTCAAGCGAATGATGCGTTTGATGGAGACGCAGCAGAAACAAGCTGAACTACGGCAGAGTCAATTCGAGTCACGGATTGAGGCTCAATTCGTGGCGCAGCGATCACAGGCGGATACACAGCAGAAGCAGATGAATAGTCTGCAAACAATGGTGACGAATATGGTCGCCAACAATCATTCTGCATCCGCCCCCGCAACCGTGCCTATAGTTGCTGAAGCCACCGGACCGCAGAATTCCCAGGGTACCTTACCCTCAGGCGAGAATGGGTCAATCGTGTCGATATCAGAATTTAAGAAGATGTGCCGTGCTACGTTTAAAGGCACCGAGGACCCTTCCTTAGCGATGGACTGGCTGGTCGAGTTGGAGGACCACTTTGAAGCGTTGTGCCTAGACGAGACCAAGAAAGTGGCGTGTGCCCAGCTTCAGCTCCGACAAAATGCACATAATTGGTGGAATGTGCACAAGCAAGCTATTTTGAGTGAAGGTGGCACAACGGCTATCTCCTGGTCCGTGTTTCGCAAGGCCTTCGTGGAGGAATACCTTCCACCCGCCGTCCGTCGCGAAAAGGAAGACGAGTTTGCGCTACTGAAGCAGGGAGACATGACGGTGCGTCAATACGCTTCAGAGTTCAACCGACTTGCAAAATTTGCCAAGTCTCAGCTCGTCGATGCCGAAAGTCGTGCACGAAAGTTCGAGCTTGGATAGATCGTGCTTAACGATAGTACAATGGACGCTAGTCAGTTGATCGGATAGATCGTGCTTAACGATAGTACAATGCTTGGTTTAAATTGGAATGGAAATGACTTGGATTTTGGTTGACTATTTTGGAAGTATCCTTATGATTTGTAAGACGAGAACCCTTGAGATTTTCGCAAGTAGCTTGTCCGAATTCACTATCACTAAGTTTGGTTGAATGTATATGTTTGAGGGATGCCTTAAATTTTTACACGATCCAAGACCCATTGATATGTTGAACTCAAGTGAAAAGACTTCGCTATCGCTAAGTTGGTGACATGCATATGTTTGAAGGATGCTTTAAATATGTGCACGATCCAAACTCGCGATATGTTGATCTCGAATGCTAGTGTTGTAACGATCCATTCCGCTCAAGCGGACTGCAAATTCAAACGAAAAAAGTGCAACGACCCAACCCACTTTTCTCAGCGAGAAGACTCGTTTGAGGCAAAGGATTCCTAGACTTGGCCCTTCAGGAGTTCCGGCTTAGGCTTTCAGAGGCTCGCTCGGAGTATCCCTCGACCGAGGGAAATCATCGCTTAGGTGGGTGGCTACGATGAACTTGTCTATGCTTAGCCAGCACACTTAAAATATGGACGATACATGCTAGTCACTAGGTGAATCACCCCCTGCATGATAATAAGAATCCAACGCACCTAGCTAAGAGAATAATTCTAACTTGTATAGCTTGTGGTAGAACATGGAAATGAAACTTTGCTTATAACTAGATCCTCGTATGCTACCTTGGCCTTGTGCAACTAGACCCCGCTATGCCTCGAGTAGAACGATATGTATATACTCTTCGTAGTGCACTTTTTACTTGTTTACACTGCACGTCCCTAGATCATGTCACTCGGTATGTCCCTTTACGGTTTCACTCCTCGCTTTACCCTTCGGCCCGTGCCAACGTAAATGCTTATATTTACATAAAATGCATTCTTGCCTGCTTATATGTTAACTTGAACTCGTTGCCTCGATTCAATGCTTGTCACATAATTTATGCAACGGCCGTATAACACTACCTTGTCTTGCATTCATCTAAGTTCCCCGAAAGACTATCGAATAGTCGTTCCGTGCAAGTATGAACCTGAAAGTATCCGGGACCGTTAGGTCGCCAAGGCAGTTCTTGAAGCAGGGGATTTGCACCAAGTCAATAATCTAAGAATCAAAACTCGTGGAGCAAAACTTGTACCATACTGAATTAACTGGCTTGGGAATCAATATACTATTGTAAACAATCCTGCCTTGAACTTGCACTTGATATATTCTGACTTTTTCATGTACATGACCTGAGACCGGAAGATTAGAGACTTGCATGGTCACAGAATAACTTGGTTTACAAGGTAGATCTTAGGATCTCGTTCTGCGGACGGTCTTCGGGGCACCGGGGCCGATCAGACCGGTCGGAATTTCTGAACTGTAGTCGCCAGCTATGAGCGGGATGTGTGTTCAATGCCCCATATTCCTGCTTGCACACCATTCCGACAAGACTACACCGTCCAACTATGGTGCCGTGCCAGTGACCTCATGTTCATATAGATGAGTCATCCTCGCTTAGCGGCAATTCGCGTACGATTCATTGCATCGCATCGAGAATAACTGAAACACCTGAACGATCATGAGTATAGCACACTTGTATATATATGGAACACTTCAACATCTTCTGCGAACATACCTGATAATCCGTGTAACTCGTGCACCCGAAACATAATCTCGCTCACAACACTTGTGTTTGCATATACTATTGTCCCTGGATTAATTATAATATACTCGTGCTTGAAGTAACTTGGTTTGCCTTAGACAGGTAAGGACAAATGGTAAGTTGGTAAGTCTAGCCGTGTTCCTTAAATCGTACGGTGCACTGCCACACGAGTTAGGCTATTCATCTTTGCCATGAAACTGATCATAATGTAAGAATAGAAAGATAACTTAATAGATGGTGCACGATACCTATATAACGTGTTTGGATTTGTCGAGCGGGCGAGTAGCCTCCCCACCAGTGCATTCATGTACTGATAACCCACCAGATTACTTGCAGGGTGCGAAAGAACCACGTTCGGTGTGGATGCCTCCTTCGTGCGTGCTAAGACGTAGAGTTCACTCTGGAGCCTTGGAGCGTTACGTCCGGAACTGAAGCACATATACAAGACATAATGTTGGAACATCGCCTATACATCATTCCACAAATATAGCCACTTGGTATGCTTTTATTGTTCAGGGTGAGAGAGGCTTGAGCGATTTGTAATCTTGGCTATGTGTCCCCTGTAACACTTGTTCAAATCAATAAAGAGTTTGCTTTACTTCTATACTTGTGTTATTCAATGCTTCCGCTATTGATGACTCTGTGAACTTGTTACCAATCGCTTATGTATTTTTTATTCCACTGCACTCGGATAATCTGTGCGACTATGTGGCTTAGACCTCTTACCCCCTGTGTGGACCACAGCCTTGAACGGGAGCGGCCTACGCTCGTGCGGCATTACGTCCAGATGGGTCAGGCGATCGTCCCGCGAGAGCGTTGTCGCGGTGATTCGTGCCTGTCATGCCCTAATCTCCTGCAAGCTCAATAGTCCCCGCTGAACGTGAATCACCATGTTACAGCTCTCCCGCAGGACAATCGTTCTCATCGGGACGTGATGCCGTACGAGCCTGGAGTTGCGCTCGTACAAGGCGATGTTGTCAAACACCAAAGTTATCATCGAAACGACCAAGTTGCAACGAAAGTCAAGTATTGTGTACCAAGCACACATCAGAGTAATATGCAGTGAAGCTCTCGATAGGGTCCAAATGAAATACCTAAAGGCGATGCCACAAAGGCGATGTAATACTCTTGCTCTTTCTCTAGCCCACAAAGGTACTTACAGTTCATACATCATGTCTCGTATATCCAAGCAGAGCCACTACACCTGCGTACCTGAAATAATGCCCACAAACGTGGGTCAGTACACAGCCATACTGGTGAGCGGGGTAACCCACTCGTCTAAGCCGACACTAAGTAAATAGTGAATAGAAACAGTTATATGGTGATCTTTCTAGTTGAATCCTAGATTCATTTCATGGCATAGGGATGACATGTTAAGGAAAGCTGTAAAGTTGATTAAGCATGCAAGCATTCAACTCAATCCAATCGACAAGCAATATATAACCAACTCGAAGGAAACTAGCATGCAAACCGACCTACTCAAAGCCTAAGCAACGCGACTATCGAACCAACAATCCAAGCCTTACCATCCAATCTCAAGGTGCACACTCTTGCCGAGGCAAGGTGGCCGCGCCTACACGAAGCACAAACCAACCAAAGTAAAGCAAACCAACTCTTATCTATATGAAGTCACTGGCCAAGCCATAAAGGACATATTCCAAGCATTACGGCGTGCCCTATCAGCCCGGGTAGCAAGCCCCGCTGGAGGTCCCGCAATGCATCGCGACTAGCACGAATCAAATATTTCCCTCCAGATCGATACGGTTCCAGTGCCCCGGAATGCCGTTTCGAGAAAATGCCAAAATTTGTGCATAAGTTGTCCGTGACATGCAGACACCAAGTAGGTATGACGAGAGGATCGAACATTCTCGCCCCACCAAGCGATCTTAGACTCGATCAACCAAATATCCAACCAAAACATCCATAACCATTCTTACAACATATTGCCCAAGGCATAATCTCAAGTTATTTTCATAGGCACAATGCCGCTTCTCAACACAGTATTTCAAATTGGGTGCAACACCCCACGCTCAGAACAATCTCGTGGCACAATGCCGCAACAGTGGCACAATGCCCTCGTCGATGCAGTTGTTCGGTTTTGAACCACAACTGCACGCTTTGTAAGACAAAGCGCCCAAATGATACTCGTGCACGGAAGCACGCTCGCTTGCCCGAATTTCCCAATATTCCCAATGCCTCAATGTTCCAACCAACTTGTATAATTCCAACCGTCCAAGCATAATTCCAATTGTTTCTCCAACTGCCCCAAATGTATAATCTAACTCTAGCTCCAACTATCCATACGCGCAAATAAATTCAAGCCACAATCCTATCCAAGCAAACGACGTACACTCTATGCACGCCTCAGTATAGTAATTTCCAAGTTTCAGTCCAGGTGTTCAAGCCTTTACGTGTTTTCCATATTATTAGGCATGAAGGAGTAGAGGAGAAGGGAAAGAGCCCACTCACAATGTTTGATCCTGTTAAGCATCCCGTCCTGCCGATACGGCCAATCCCTTGAACCCGTGGTCTGATGCAAAGTACGATCTACTCAACTGGTATGACCGTGCGAGCAGGCCGTGCTCTCCAAATCATCCGACCGATCGGACTAAGGAAGATGACATTATCGCTCCAATCCAACTATCTCAGTACTGTTCTGAACGAACACCTGATTCCCATCGAACTCCGCTAACCATCGTGCGGTTGCGGGGCGTTACAGTGCCTAGCGATGATAGCCAATTAGCTTGCGGGACATCGGGACGTGACATGTTGGTATCAGAGCATGGCTTTATGCCTTTGGACTTAGTTTCGATTTTCTCAGTTTAGAAAGCTCGTTCATGGGTTATATGCATACACTCTCTCTCTCTCTCTCTCTCAATGTCCCATCAGAATATTCCAAACAATAAGTATAAATACTTTCAAAAAGTGCATGTGAATGATATGATTGCTTGTATGAAATTGTGATACGAAGGCTTTTGTACCGACCTGTGCTAGACTTATAGGATTAGACTGTGCTAGAATTTGCAAGATATGTGCAAACCCGTATAATTATACATGATTACCCAACTGATTGTATGCGAATAGAATATCGTTCAAATGGTTAGCTATGCACACAGCCTTTTGGCTAAGTTGTGTTGAGTATCGCGTGCCAAGACTCTTTGGTGCAAGCTAAGTTACAAACGAGACTGGGATATCGTTCAGATAGGAATAAGATAAGTCAGACTTAGAATGTCAACCGATAGAAATATTATCAGATTATCGCTTAGGCGAATATAGAGAATCATCTTAAATTTTGGAAAATAGCTCGAACGGTATTTCGTGTTGGAAGATACAAATCGAATATGGTTACTTGGATGAATATCAATAGGAATATATATACGAGACTAAGATTTATCAGGCGATACCTAAGTATCGTACAAGAATTCTAAGGAAGACTTGGTAGAATATGCTAGCGATTGATGCGAACACGAATGAGGATTTAATTAGGTGACTCGATTTCGAGTGGTTTATGGATCATTTAAAAATATCCAAACGGATTCATAGGTCTCGTACGATAATCACATTGGACGATTGGAGAATGTCTTGAATAAATGCTAAGACTTATATCGGATAGGAATTCATGGAAATGGAAATCGATATCTTGGTTAAGCAAACTTGTTGGAAACTTGGAGGATCGTGCAAACGATTTTGGATTAAAACAAACGGATTGAACTTGAATACAATATCGCTCGAATATAAGTTAGCCCAAGAATAAATATTGTGGTTCGATGAAAGAGATAAGTGATAACGGATTTGACTTGTAGTTTGGAAGAACTATCTTGAATCTAGTTCGAAAAGATAACCTTCGAAATCAGTCCCAGCGAGAACGATTATCCTGCAGGAGCGTCGGCGTGGTAATTTCACGTACGGCGGGGATAATCGAACTCACGGGAATATATTCGGTGATTATTCTAAACGAACTCGGTGAACAGAACGTATTAAAAGTACATAGACTTGGGCTAAAATATTTGAAACTTAGTTGCTCGAGGAATGATAGAAGTAGACTAGAATTTGTCGAATGGTAACATTGAAGTTGGATAATTTTACTAGACGAATTATAATCACTGCATGAACGGACGTGACTTGGTGGATAAATATATATAACTTGGATGGAGCAAAATAAAATGATAAGGTGTCTTGATCGTTTCGAAGATAACCATATTGTTTGACGTTCTTGTCTTGTGCGAGCGTAACTCTATGCTCGTACATGAGCCACGTCCGGATTAGAACGATTATCCAACTGGAGCGTTGGCGTGGTGATCTCACGTCCAACAAGGGTGATCGAACTTGCAGAAGATTAGAGCGTGACAACTAATGGATTGTCTTGACTTGTGGTTCGACACGATAAGATAAATTTAGAAATACAAGTGAATCAAAAATGTTTCATGGATAAGTTAGCCTAGAACCTGGAGTAAATCATGCTTGATGGTTTCGTGAATGGATACATAAATTTTGTTGGACGACTTGGAGTTATAAACAAAGGTTTAGAATTGAAACTTGGCTTGGTGGTCTAGACTTGGAATGTATATATAAAATTCTATCGAATATACTTAAGAAGATAGACTATGCAAATCACTAGGCTTGTCCTGCAACTTGGATATCATGGATTTTACTGAACGGACTCGACCCCTGTGCAAATGAACGTATGATTGTGTGTAGGATGATCCGTGCTCGATGTTTAAAAATCTGAGTAAAACAAGCTTGGTTAGAATACCCCTAGCAAAGGAACAATGGTTTAGCCTTAGAAATTGGGGCGAGCATCGTGCGACAAATTTTTACGATGAATCGTGTGCTTGAAATTGTACCTATGACCTTGTGAGCTGACCTAGCAATTAGGCAGACGATCCTATGTCGAGTGAAAGAACCAGTGTGACCGACTTTAGCATATTGCCGGAACAAAGCCATAGAACTGGGGCAACAATGTCACGCCCCGATCCCGTAAGGGTCATTCGTCCTCGCCGGATCCTTTACGGAACCGATTCGTCCTCGCTAGGGGCGTGATGCCGTGCGAGCCTGGGGTTGCGCTCGCACAAGGCAAGAACTTGCAGTTTTAGGAACCCATTTTGAAAGACAATTGATAAAACACATTCACAGAGATTTGAACACAAATGCGGAAGAAACATGCTTTTTCATTGATAATTCAGAGTAATTTACATAGAGTTTACATTGATGCGCCTTCTCGGCTATTGAATTACATTACAAAAGATAACTCAAAATGCAGGGCACGCTCCGTCAGATAGTCCACGTCGTTTGCATATTACGTCCTTGTATAGATTGAAGTCTCTGCCTCCAAAATGAACTGACTCCAGCTATACTTCAAAATAGAGGTGCTCCTAACGCCTCCTCGCTAATGCACTAGCGTTGCACCGTCTGATTTCCTGGAATAGTTGCCCACACCGTGGGTCAGTACTCAACTTGTACTGGTGAGCGGGATGACTCCCACTCAACTAAATCGACACTAGCTTGTTAGGGGCGAGCATGCATTAAGATAGCTTCTACAAGGAAGCAAGTGAAATCAATTCATATCAGTTGCATATTTTGATAGGAATAAAAATAGCATTGAATCCAACCAGTACACCGATTGCTTACTCAATCGATGCACGCCTTTCCTGAAACGAAACACAAGTATACTTACCATTTGCACAAGACAATAAGTTAGCATACGTTCTAGTCTATGCGGTCATTGGTGTGATCGTCACCTTAGGGACATATTTCAAGCTTAGCGGTGCGCCCTATCAGCCCGGGTAGCAAGCCCTGCTGGAGGTCCCGCTATGCATCGTGATGAGCACGAATCAAATATTTCCCTCCGGATTGATACGGTTCCAGTGCCCCGGAAATCCGTTTCGAGGAAATGCCAAACCCTGTGCATAATTTGTCCCAGACCATGCAAATGCATGAAATAATTCATATTACATACAATGCATCGAATTAAACAGAAGAAGTTAAGCAGCAACATATATATATCTTATGCAACAGTTCATATTTTCTCAAGCGGTGTTCCGATTCAGTTATCCCATAAGTCCAACTCTATTCGAGGCACTAGGCCGCCACCAACAACCAACTCTTCCTTATAAACAAGCTCAAATTATAAGGTGTGCAAGCATATGATAAAATTAGTCTACAAATCCCATGTTCCTTTCTTAGTGGCTGGCATGCCTGTGGCTAAGGATTTCCTAGGCGTCCAACCGGGCATCATCGAGTGAACGATTGAAACTTAGAGATGTTGGCATGAAGAAGTAGGAAAGAAGGGACCAAACCACTCACTGGTTAAGGGAAAGAGGCTAAAACTAGGAATCCCGCTAGCGACGATCAACGTCAGTTACGCGGACCTGAAACAGCACAAGCACCGAGTTAGAAATCTTGCCTATCCTTCCTTGCCGAACTCCCCAAAACCTCAAGTTCCAAACGATAAAACCAGCAGCGAGAACCAAGCAAATCGAAAGCAACAACAAATCCAAAATCTCAAAACGGCAATCAAGAAAACCAAGCAACCAAAATACGAAAACTATTGGCCTCGTTTTAATAGAGGCCTTTCCATGAGTTGGAAAGGATCATCGTATTTCGTCCGTGGCAAGAAGATGCCGAGATCTAAGTTATGACTCAGACGGACTAGCCACAAGCCCAATTACATAGTGCTCGTCCCGGTCGGATCGGGATTTGAGGCACTACATAATATACCACTAAGAAAAAGTTTCGACCCGAAACTTAAGAACAAGCCCTACCTCCGACTCAATGAACAACGAAGGATACTTCTCCTTCATCTCCGATTCGGCTTCCCAGGTTGATTCCCCAAATGTATGGTTCTGCCACAGCACGCGAACCAAGGACATCGTACGGTTGCGAAGTACTTTTTCCTTACGATCCAGGATCTGCGCCGGCTCCTCTGAGTATGACAAATCCGTGCACAATTCTAGCTGTTCGAAGCTAACTACATGACTCGAGTCATGCACATACTTTCGCAGTTGGGAAACGTGGAATACGTCGTGCACTCCAGCCAAGGCGGGAGGTAGTGCAATTCGGTATGCCACAGCTGCCACCGGTTCTAGTATTTCAAAGGGGCCGACAAACCTAGGACTCAGCTTGCCCTTCACGCCGAAACGCATCACCCCACGCATCGACGTCACTTTCAAGAAGACATGATCCCCGACCATGAACTCCAAAGGCCTACGATGAGTATCGGCATAGCTTTTCTGTCGGCTCTGCACAGTGCGGAGTCTTTCCCGAATCAAGCGAACTTTCTCGACTGCCTGCTCCACCAGCTCTGGCCCGAGTACCTGTCGCTCGCCGACTTCGTCCCAACAGATTGGAGATCGACACTTGCGCCCATAGAGTGCTTCGTACGGTACCATCTGGATGCTCGATTGGTAGCTGTTGTTGTACGCAAACTCCGCCAACGGAAGGTGCGTGTCCCAACTAGTCTTTAAATCGATCGCACACAGCCGTAACATATCTTCAAGTATCTGATTTGTCCTCTCTGTTTGGCCATCAGTCTGGGGGTGGTATGCGGTACTGAACTGTAGCTTGGTTCCCAAAGCAGACTGTAGGCTAGTCCAGAAACGAGATAAGAAACGTCCGTCACGGTCAGAGACGATAGAAGCGGGCACTCCGTGTAATCGAACAATCTCATCTATGTAAATCTGTCGACGCTCCACGCAACTTTTATAGGCAGAAAGTGGGTTGATTTGGTCAAACGATCAACTATGACCCAAATCGCATCATGCCCCCGTGGCGTCTTCGGAAATCCCATAATAAAATCCATAGTGATGTTGTCCCATTTCCACTCGGGAATAGCAAGGTTCTGCATCTCCCCGTCGGGCCTCTGATGTTCAGCTTTCACCTGTTGGCAGGCCATGCACTGTGACACAAAGGTCGCCACATCCCGCTTCATACCTTGCCACCAGAAGGTACCGCGTAAGTCCTTGTACATCTTAGTGCTCCCCGGATGCAAAGAATACTTCGCGTAGTGCGCTTCCGCCGTAATTTCCCTTCGGAGTTCAGGGTCGCTAGGGACGCATAGCCTTTCATTTGTAAGGCCCCATCTTCGCCTGCCACAAAGTCAGACGTCTTCCCCGCCGAGATCAATCCACGTACTTTCGCTACGACCTGATCGCCCTCCTGAGCTGACTTGATTCTATCCCGTAAACTCGGTTCAAGATGGAGTGGTGCCAGCTGCACGCCTTGATGCCGAACTCGAAGCTCGATGCCCATCGCCTCAAGATCTTAAAGTAAACTGTTGTTTATAGATAACGAGCCTACGTGCTTTCGACTCAGAGCATCAGCAACAACGTTTCCCTTGCCCGGAGTATACGCGATCGTTAGATCATAGTCCTTAATAAGTTTTAGCCAACGCCGTTGCCGGAGGTTCAATTCCCGTTGGGTGAATAGATACTTGAGGCTCTTGTGATCTGTGAAGATTTTGCAAGCAACACCATAAAGATAATGCCTCCATAACTTCAATGCAAATACAATCGCCGCCAATTCCAAATCGTACGTCGGGTAGTTTTTCTCGTGCGGCTTCAGTTGCCTGGAGGCGTACGATATTACCTTGTCCCGTTGCATGAGTACACATCCTAATCCGAGTCCTGAAGCATCACTGTATATCTGAAACTCTTCTACCCCATCCGGAAGTGCAAGAATCGGAGCTGAAATAAGACGCCGCTTCAGTTCACTAAAGCTGGCTTCGCATTCATCACTCCAGTTGTATACAATCCCTTTCTGAGTAAGGCAAGTCAAAGGCGAGGCCAGTTTAGAGAAATCCTTCACGAACCTACGGTAGTATCCTGCTAGGCCGAGAAAGCTTTGAATTTTACTGGCTGACGTAGGTTGTTTCCAGTCCACCACCGCCTCTATTTTCTTCGGGTCTACGACGACGCCTTCGGCCGAGACGACATAACCAAGGAACGCCACGCTGTTCAACCAGAACTCGCACTTGCTGAGCTTAGCGAATAACTTATGTTCTCGTAATGTCTGCAACACGATCTTCAGGTGTTCCTTGTGTTCCGCCTCATTCTTGGAATATATTAGAATGTCGTCGATGAACACGACGACAAACTTGTCTACGTACGGCCGAAACACGTGGTTCATCAGATCCATGAAAGCTGCAGGGGCGTTCGTTAAGCCGAACGACATTATGAGAAACTCATAGTGTCCGTAACGGGTCCTGAACGCAGATTTTTGAATATCTTCGGGTTTGATTTTCAACTAGTGATACCCTGACCTGAGATCAACTTTATAGAAAACTGTTGCACCTTGCAGTTGATCAAATAAGGCATCTATCCTTGGCAAAGGGTACTGATTCCGAACGGTCACCTTATTTAATTCTCGGTAGTCAATACACAGCCGCATGGATCCATCCTTCTTCTTTACGAACAGTACTGGAGCACCCCACGGAGAAATGCTTGGACATATGTATCCTCGGTCCAACAGATCTTGTAACTGAACCTTAAGTTCTTTAAGCTCTGCTGGGGCCATTCGATAAGGTGCCTTCGATATCGGTCGCGCATCCGAAAATGTGTCGATGCTGAATTCGATCTCACGATCAGGAGGCATTCCAGGCAGCTCGTCCGGGAACACGTCGAGGAAATCTGCTATGACATCAGCCTGAGCTGTATTTGCACTTTCCTGTCGGGTGTCTAGAACTGAAGCTAAGTACCCTTCATAACCCGAATGCAGCATACGCCTAGCCGAAATTGCTGATATCACCATTGCCGTCTTCGGTGCAGCGCTGCACGAATAGTAGAAGTCTGCCTCGCCGGGTAGACGAAATACGACTCGCTTCTCCGCGCACTCGATTGTTGCATGGCAAGCACCCAACCAGTCCATCCCGAGAATAATATCGTAATCCTTAATGTCTAGTACAATGACATCTAAGGAAAGCTTCCTCCCTCCGATGCAAATATAACCATCCCTACAGATCTCATGGGCGGGCATGTCGACTCCCGAAGGTGTGCTTACGCAAAGATTCATAGTTAAGGGAGTAGAAGCTAATTTATGCTCAACAGTAAAATCAGCAGATATGAAACTATGCGTAGCATCTGAATCAAATAAGACTCTAGCGGACAATTCTCTGAAAAGTAATGTACCTGTCATGACCGTTTCAGAGACAGATGCCTCATCCCGAGTCAAGGCATAGACTCGGCCTTGAGCACCCTGACGTTGCGGGTTTACTGGCACCGCATTTGCATCACTTGCTGGAGGCCCCTTATTCTGATTATTCCCGTTGTTTTGATTCGGCTTACCCTCTCGGCAGTTAAATTGTTTATGGCCCAGACGACCATATTTGAAACATCCAGTAACCCGACATTCGTTTACTCGATGCCCTGCTTTGCCGCACCTGGTATAGTTCGGTGCCTGAGTTTGACCCCTGTTATCTGACGTGTGTTGACGCTTATGTGCTCCAGACCCTCCCGTTTCCTGAGTTCGTTTATTGTTGTTGGTACGGGGGGTTTGCACTTCTGCCTTTGGGGGACAACGCCCAAAGATCCGCTCGCTGCCCAAGGCTGCTTCGTAGCATTCCCTGTAGGTTTGACATTTCTGATTGATGACGTCCCTACGCAACTCATCATTCAAACCTTTTTGAAAGCGATAGCACCACGCCTGCTGGTTAGGCAGGAAGTGCCCCGCAAACTTGGCCAGCTTAGCGAACACAGAATCATAATCATCCACAGACAAACTTCCTTGGACCAGATTGCTGAAGTCGTCTTCCTTTTGTTGACGCACGGCCCTGGGAATGTATTATTCAATGAAGGCTGATTTGAATATTTTCCAAGTTATTTTGCAGTTGGGATTGGCATCGTAAATCCCATGCTTCGTTGCCTCCCACCAATCATTCGCATGCAGTTCCAGCTGAACCGATGCACAGGCAACTCGCTTGGATCCCCGGATGCCAACCAGGTTGAAGAGTCCCTCCAGCTTAGCAATCCATCCCAACACCACGTCCGGTTCTGCTCGTCCATTGAACGTAGGTAGATGCATTTTTGTGAAATCCCCTGCTCGGCAGGTGTTCCTAGCTGAAGGCTGCGTCTCTTCTGACTCATCTTCTACCGCCACGGTCGGCGGCGTCGTAGGAGTCACAGTGGCAGTCCCGTTGCTTGGTACCAAGGATGCAATAAGTTGCATCATGGTATCCATCTGCTTCTACTGAGAAGCAAATTGCACCTGTTGCGTAACGGCTTGTTGTTGCTGCGCCTCCATGAGATGCATATGCCGTTCTGCCATACCGGTTAAACCCGCTCCTCCGGATTCTCCAGAACTTGTCGGATCGCTCTGGATAGGCTGAGCACTGCTTGCAGCGGCAGTGTTTTTCTTAGCCATCGCTACAAAAGAGAGTAGCTTGTTAACACTCCAAAATCGATAGATTTTATATCTATGGACTTATTGTATAGGCGACTCATCTGATGCAGCGGACGCCGAATGCAACTCAATTGAGAGGCGCATCAAACTCTTTTATATTATTTTGAAATCTCAAGGAAGTACAACCTGGCTCTGATACCAATATGTCACGCCCCGATCCCGTAAGGGTCATTCGTCCTCGCCGGATCCTTTACGGAACCGATTCGTCCTTGCTAGGGGCGTGATGCCGTGCGAGCCTGGGGTTGCGCTCGCACAAGGCAAGAACTTGCAGTTTTAGGAACCCATTTTGAAACACAATTGATAAAACACATTCACAGAGATTTGAACACAAATACGGAAGAAACATGCTTTTTTATTGATAATTTAGAGTAATTTACATAGAGTTTACATTGATACGCCTTTTCGGCTATTGAATTATATTACAAAAGATAACTCAAAATGCAGGGCGCACTCCGTCAGATAGTCTACGTCGTTTGCACATTACGTCCTTGTATAGATTGAAGTCTCTGCCTCCAAAATGAACTGACTCCAGCTATACTTCAAAATAGAGGTGCTCCTAACGCCTCCTCGCTAACGCACTAGCGTTGCACCGTCTGATTGCCTGAAATAGTTGCCCACAACGTGGGTCAGTACTCAACTTGTACTGGTGAGCGGGATGACTCCCACTCGACTAAATCGACACTAGCTTGTTAGGGGCGAGCATGCATTAAGATAGCTTCTATAAGGAAGCAAGTGAAATCAATTCATATCAGTTGCATGTTTTGATAGGAATGAAAATAGCATTGAATCCAACCAGTACACCGATTGCTTACTCAATCGATGCACGCCTTCCCTGAAACAAAACACAAGTATACTTACCATCTGTACAAGACAATAAGTTAGCATGCGTTCTAGTCTATGCGGTCATTGGTGTGATCGACACCTTAGGGACATATTTCAAGCTTAGCGGCGCGCCCTATCAGCCCGGGTAGCAAGCCCTGCTGGAGGTCCCGCTATGCATTGTGACGAGCACGAATCAAATATTTCCCTCCGGATCGATACGGTTCCAGTGCCCCGGAAAGCCGTTTCGAGGAAATGCCAAACCCTGTGCACAAGTTGTCCCAGACCATGCAAATGCATGAAATAATTCATATTACATACAATGCATCGAATTAAACAGAAGAAGTTAAGCAGCAACATATATATATATATCATGCAACAGTTCATATTTTCTCAAGCGGTGTTCCGATTCAGTTATCCCATAAGTCCAACTCTATCCGAGGCACTAGGCCGCCACCAACAACCAACTCTTCCTTATAAACAAGCTCAAATTATAATGTGTGCAAGCATATGATAAAATTAGTCTACAAATCCCATGTTCCTTTCTTAGTGGCTGGCATGCCTGTGGCTAAGGATTTCCTAGGCGTCCAACCGGGCATCATCGAGTGAACGATTGAAACTTAGAGATGTTGGCATGAAGAAGTAGGAAAGAAGGGACCAAACCACTCACTGGTTAAGGGAAAGAGGCTGAAACTAGGAATCCCGCTAGCGACGATCAACGTCAGTTACGCGGACCTGAAACAGCACAAGCACCGAGTTAGAAATTTTGCCTATCCTTCCTTGCCGAACTCCCCAAAACCTCAAGTTCCAAACGATAAAACCAGCAGCGAAAACCAAGCAAATCGAAAGCAACAACAAATCCAAAACCTCAAAACGTCAATCAAGAAAATCAAGCAACCAAAACACGAAAACTATTGGACTCGTTTCAATAGAGGCCTTTCCATGAGTTGGAAAGGATCATCGCATTTCGTCCATGGCAAGAAGATGCCGAGATCTCAGTTATGACTCAGACGGACTAGCCACAAGCCCAATTACATAGTGCTCGTCCCGGTCGGATCGGAATTTGAGGCACTACAAACAAGACTTAGTGTTAGACTTAGAACGGTAACGAGTGCTATGTTTGACCCTAACGGATGGACACTAGTCGGTTAATCGGATCGATCATGCTTAACGGTAGTACAAATACATAATTTGATTTGGAATGGAAACAGAGTTGGAAATTTGATTGGCCCTGTCGGATGTATCATCGTGATTCATAAAATGAGAACCCTTGATATTTTTGAAAGTAGCTTGTCCGATTTCACTATCTTTAAGTTTGGTTGAATGCATATGTTTGAGGGATGCCTTGAACGTGTGCATGATCAAAGACTCAATAATATAGAGTGCTAAGACTTCGCTATCGCTAAGTTGGTTGACAAAAAATATGTTTGAAGGACGCTTTGAATATGTGCACGATCCAGACTCGCGATATGTTGATCTCGAATGCTAGTGCAAGTGAATATCCGTATGGACAAGTATAACGACTTGTATAAGTTTTCCTCATCCTTAGATCATTATTCACGATGGATTAAAACGTACCCCGCATTAAGCAACATGTTCCGCGCTAGGTCGCAATAGAGACCGAGTCAGAACTTGGATAGGATAATAGAGTCATTCAATGAGACCGATCCATCGTACACGAAATACGGTATAAGAAACGAGTAGGAGATTGTGTTCGAACAGATCTAATGGTACCGATTGCTATGCTTGGAATAGATTTGATAAGCGATAGAACGACTTGCACTCAGGAAGTCACGAGGACGAGACTTTTTCTGAGTGGTGTATAATATAACGACCCATTCCGCTCAAGCGGACTGCCAATTCAAACGACAAAAGTGCAATGACCTGACCCGCTTTGCTCAGCGAGAATACTCGTTTGAGGCAAAGGATTCCTAGACTTGGCTCTTCAGGAGTTCCGGCTTAGGTTTTCAGAGGCTCGCTCGGAGTATCCCTCGACCGAGGCGAATCATCGCTAAGGTGGGTGGCTACGATGAACTTGTCTTTACTTAGCCAGCACACTTAAAATATGGATGATGCATGCTAGTCGCTAGGTGAATCACCCCTGCATGATAATAAGAATCCAACGCACCTAGCTAAGGAAATAATTCCAACTTGTATTGCTTGTGTTAGAACATGAAAATAAAATTTTGCTTATAAATAGATCCTCGCATGCTACCTTGGCCTTGTGCAACTCGACCCTGCTATGCCTCGAGTAGAACGATATGTATATACGCTTCGTAGTGCACTGTTTACTTGTTTACATTGCACGTCCCTAGATCATGTCGCTCGGTATGTCCCTTTACGATTTTACCCCTTGCTTTACCCTTCGGCCCGTGCCAACGTAAATGCTTATATTTACATAAAATGCATTCTTGTCTGATTATATGTTAACTTGAACTCGTTGCCTCAATTTAATGCTTGTCACATAATTCATGCCACGATCGTATAACACTACCTTGTCTTGCATTAATCTAAGTTCCCCGAAAGACTATCGAATAGTCGTTCCGTGCAAGTATGAACCTGAAAGTATCCGGGACAGTTAGGTCGCCAAGGCATTTCCTGAACCAGAGGATTTGCACCAAGTCAATAATCTAAGAATCACAGCTCGTGGAGCAAAACTTGTACCATACTGAATTAACTGGCTTGGGAATCGATATACTATTGTAAACAATCCTACCTTGAACTTGCACTTGATATATTCTGACTTTTTCCTGTACATATCCTGAGACCGGGAGATTAGAGACTTGCATGGTCACAGGATAACTTGGTTTATAAGGGAGATCTTGGGATCTTGTTCTGCGGACGGTCTTCGGGGCACCGGGGCCGATCAGACCGGTCGGAACTCCTGAACTGTAGTCGCCTGCGATGAGCGGGATGTGTGTGCAATACCCCATGTTCCTGCTTGCAAACCATTTCGACAAGACTATACCGTATAACTATGGCGCCGTGCCAGTGACCTCATGTTCATATAGATAAGTCATCCTTGCTTAGCGGTAATTCGCGTGCGAGTCATTACATCGCATCGAGAATAACTGAAACATCTGAACGATCATGAGTATAACATACTTGTATATATATGGAACACTTTAAAATCTTCTGCAACATACCTTATTATCCAACTCATGCACCCGAAACATAATCTTGCTCACAACACTTGTGTTTGCATATGCTATTACCCCTGGATTCATTATATATATATGCTCGTGCTTGAAGTAACTTGGTTTGCCTTGGACAGGGAAGGACAAATGGTAAGTTGGTAAGTCTCGCCGTGTTCCTTATATCGCACGGTGCACTGCCACACGAGTTAGGCTATTCATCTTTGCCATAAAACTGATCCTAAGGCAAAATAGAAAGATAACTTAATAGATGGTGCACGAAACCTATATAATGTGTTTGGATTTATCGAGTAGGCGAGTAGCCTCCCCACCAGTGTATTTATGTACTGATAACGCACCAGATTGCTTGTAGGGTGCGGGAGAACCTCGTTCAGTGCGGATGCCTCCTTCGTGTGTGGTAAGGCATAGAGTTCACTCTGGAGCCTTGGAGCATTGCGTCCGGAACTGAAGCACATATACAAGACATAATGTTGGAATATCGCCTATACATCATTCCATAAATGTAGCCACTTGGCACGTTTTTACTGTTCAAAGAGAGAGAGGCTTGAGCGATTTGTAATCTCGGCTATGTGCCGCCTGTAACACTTGTTCAAATTAATAAATAGTTTACTTTACTTCTATACTTGTGTAATTCAATGCTTCCGCTATTGACGACTCTGTAAACTTGTTACTAATCGCCTATGCGTTTATTATTCTGCTGTACTTGGATAATCTGTACGACTCTGTGGATTAGACCTCTTACCGCCTGCATGGACCACGGCCTTGCACGAGCGCGGCTTACGCTCATACGGTATTACGTCCAGATGGGTCAAGCGATCGTCCCACGGGAGAGCTGGCACGATAATTTGTGCCTAGCGGGGATGGCCGATTAGCCTGCGAGAGATCGGGGCGTGACAAGTGCAAGTGAATATGTTAGATTCGTATGAACATGTATATCAATTTGTATAAGTTTGCCTCAGCCTTAGATCGTCTTTCAAGATGGATCATAATGTACCCACGCTAAGAGATATATGTTCTGCGCTAAGGCACAATAGAGACCGATTCAGATCTTGGATTGAATGATAGATTCATTCAATGAGATCGACCCAGCATACACGTGACATGGTATAAGAAACGAGTAAAAAATTGTGTTTGAACGGATCTAATGGTACCGATTGCTATGCTTGAGATAGATTCGATAGTGCGTTATAACGGCTTACGCTTAGGAAGTCTCGAAGACGAGACTTTTTCTGAGTGGTGTATAATGTAACGACCCGTTTCGTTCAAGCGGACAACCGATTCAAATAGCGCAAGTGCATCGACCCGACCCGCTTTGCTCAGCGAGAAGACTCGTTTGAGGCAAAGGATTTCCAGACTTGGCCCTTCAGAGTTCAGACTTAGACTTTCAAAGGCTCGCTCGGAGTATCGCTCGACTGAGGCGAATCATCGCTAAGGTGGGTGGCTACAATGAACTTGTCTTTGCTTAGCCAGGACGCTTAAAATATGGAAGATACATGCTAGTCGCTAGGTGAATCGCCCCATGCATGCTAATAAAGAATATAACGCACCTAGCTAAGGAATAATCCCAACTTGTATTGCTTGTGTTAGAATATAGAAATAAAATTTTGCTTATAAATTGACCCTCGTATGCTTCCTTTGCCTTGTGCAAGTAGACCACGCTATGCCTCGAGTAGAACATTATACTCTTCGTAGTGCACTGCTTCACTTGTTCACACTGTTCGGTATGTCCCTTTACGGCTTTACTCCTCGCTTTACCCTTAGACCCGTGCCAAACGTAAATGCTTATGTTTCATATAAATGCATGCTTGTCTGCTTACTTGTAGTTTGTACTCGTTGCCTCATTTGAATGCTTGTCACATAATTTATGCCGCAATCAAGTAACCCTATCTGTATCGTGCATGCATCTAGTTAGCCAGAATACTATTAAATAGTTCTTCTGTGCAATATGAACCTACAAGTATCCGGGACCGTTAGGTCGCCAAGGCAGTTCCCGAAGGAGAATGCATCAAGTCAAGTTAAACACTGAACGAGAATTATGTCAAGTAAAGCAAGAATCACAATCAAGTAACCCTTCATGTCAAGTTGTTAATCTGGAAGATCAAGACTTGCATGTCGAGGATAACTTGGAAATAAGGAGGATTTTCAAATCTAGTTCCACGGACGGTCTCAAAGGCACCGGGGTCGATCCGATCCGGATAAAACTCGTGCAACCTTTCGTGTTGGACCAGGATGGCATCTCCGCTAATGTCGCGCCATCCTTGCAGATAAAGGCTTATAGTCTCGTGTACTGGGCGGGATGGCTTGTAGCGCCCCGTGTACTTTCATTGTATTCCATCCTCGTCAAAGACTATAACTCGTCCTTTATGGATGTGCCAGCGACTCTTGTTCATATAGATAAGTCATTATTCATCATTGCTTAGCTGCAATCTACGTGTGAGTTATTGCTTCATATCCAATAATCTGAATCACATTAACGATTATGAGTATAAGTCATCTATACATAAATTGACCAACCTGAGAAATCCATTGAACACTTGAGCATCTATTGCATCACGCATGGATAATTTGTATAACTCGTGCACCTGAAATAGGATCTCGCTCATGACACTTGTGTTTGCTTATGCTATTGCCCCTGGTTTTCATTATAAATGCTTGCACTTGGTTTAAGTTGGTTTGCCTTGGACAGGGAAGGACGAATGGTAAGTTGGTAAGTCTTGTCGTATTTCTCTTATATCGCACGGCACACTGCCATACGAGTTAGGCTTTTTATAAATGCCATAAAACTGATACTAAGGCAAGACTAGAAATATAACTTAATAGATGGTGTACGGAACCTTTATAACATGTTTAGATTTGTTGAGCGGGCGAGAAGCCTCCCCACCAGTGTATTCACGTACTGATAACCCACCATATTGCTTACAGGGTGCGGAAGAACCTCGTTAGGTGCAGAAACCCCCTTCGTGTGTGCTAAGGCGTAGAGTTTGCTCTGGAGCCTTGGAGCATTGCGTAAGGAGCTGAAGTGCATATACAAGACATAATCTTGGAACATCGCCTATGTATCATTTCATAATTGTAGCCACTTGGCACGCTTTTATCGTTTTAGAGAGAGAGGACTTGAGCGACTTGTAATCTCGGCCTAGCGCCGCTTGTAACACTTGTTCAATTTCAATAAAGTGCTTTTTTTACTTTTATACTTGTGTTATTCAATGCTTCCGCTATTGACGACTGTGTGAACTTGTTACAAATTGCCTGTGTGTTTCTTATTCTGCTGCACTCGGACCATCTGTGTGACTCTGTGGCTTAGTCATCTTACTGCATGTTCGGATCATGGCCTTGCACGAGCGCGGGTTATGACTCGTGCGGCATCACGTCTAGATAGGAACGACCCTCCCGTAGGAGCGCTGGAGCAGTAATTCGCGCCTAGCGGGGACGGTCGATTACCTGTGGGAGATTGGGTAGTGACACAAGTCACAAGATGATATTCAGGGGACTGGTCTATGGTTTCTAGGAGTCTGTTGTTCAAGGCTTGAGGATGGATATCAATGCCGGTCATATGGTGATATTCTACAAGGAAATATACTTCAAAAAAGCTTTATGTATCGAAGGGATGTTTAAACTGTAGCTTGTAACTCCTTCTGTTTGTATCAATACAGTCTATACTTTTGGTTATTCTCTTGAGTTATGGCATAATAAACTAGAACATGTACATTGTAAACGCATTAACAAGATGTCTAGTCTATGACTTATCTCCAAATATGGGGGTAAGGATGTGAAGAAATGTGAAGTCTGTACGTAGACGAAGATCGTCAGGAAGCCGTATAGAAGGGTGAACTAAAATACAGATCTTCTAGAGTTGGTATACTTAGATATCAGTGACTTCAAGAAATTCTCCACGAAGGCCAGAATGAAGTATTTTATTACTTTTATCGACAATTTTTTGATGTACACATTTGTATATCTTCTCAAGTCTAAAGATGAAGCGTTCGAGAAGTTCAAATACTTCAAGGCTAAAGCAAAATGTCAAACCGGTCAAAAACACAAAAGACTCAGAAGTGATCGTGGCGGAGAGTATCGTTCCTTGGAATTCGTATCGTTCTGTAAAGAACATAAAATTGTCAATGAAACGACAGTTCCGTATTCTCCCCAATCTAATGGAGTGGCAGAAAGGAAGAACAGGACGCTGACCAAGATGATGAACTCCATGTTGGTGACAGCAGAACTTCCAAAGTGCTTCTGGGGAGAAGCTGTACTTACGGCCATATTTATTCTGAATAGAGTGTCATTTGTGACTTCTGACATTACTCCTCACGAACTCTGGTTCAAGGTCAGACTGAACTTGAATGTTATTCGAGTGTAGGGGTATCTGGCGTATGTGAAGCTTCCATACCTCAAGATATAGAAACTAGGAACGATGAATACGAAGACCATATTTCTGGGCTATGCTGATAAAAGTGATGCTAGGAGGTTCCTTGATATCGAATCTAATCATATCATAAAATCTTGTGACGTAGAATTCTTTGAAGACAAGTTTGCTAGACACAAGAATATTGTTCTCACGGATGTTCCGGAGAATGTTTCTAGCACAGACGAGGCAAGTAACTCTCAGAGAGAAGTAGTCCAAGAAGAATTTATCGTTGAAGAGACAATATTTAAACCAGAATCCGCTGAGCCGAGAGAAAAGTGAGTGAGGAGGCCGAAGGACTTCAGAGAAGACTTGGTTACCTATCATGTGAAAGCTGATCCGCTTACCAATGATGAGGGAATGAAGACCAGAGATGCTATTTTCTGGAAGGAGGCTGTCAATGATGAGTTTGACTCGATAACTTCTAATAATACTTAGAATTTAGTCGATCTGCCTGAATGAGCTAAATCCAGCGGATGCAAGTGGATCTTCAAGAAGAAGATGAAGGCAGATGGAATTGTTGACAAGTTCAAGGCCAAGCTGGTAGCCAAGGGATTTTTTTATCAAAAAGGGATTGATTACTTTGACACCTATGCTCCCGTTGCAGGGATGATGACTATCAGGATGCTGATTGAACTTAGTATTATTCACAGGTTGGTGATTCATTAGATGGATGTCAAGACATCATTTCTGAATGGTGAACTGATAGAGGATATCTACATGCAGTAGCCAGAAGGTTTTGTCGTCAAGGATCTTGAAGACAAAGTGTTCAAGCTGGTAAAATCTATCTATGGTTTGAAGCAAGCTCCCAAATTATGGTACAAGAAGTTTGACAAAGTTATCAGGTCAAATGGCTACAAGGTCTGTGAGACTGATAAGTGTGTGTACACGAAGTTCGTTGGTGATAGAGGTGTCATTGTTTGTCTTTATGTGGACGACATGCTAATCCTATGTACGTATGTAGAAAGTGTCACCAGAACAATGATATTCCTCTCGTCCAAATTTAGTATGAAGGACATGGGAGATGCAGATGTCATCATTGAGATTAAGATAATCTGGACGGAAGGGGGGCTTGCTCTTTCACAAGCTTAGTGGAGAAGATGCTCACATGCTATGGATACCAGGATCTTCTAGGGATCGATACTCCGTACAGGTATGACAAAAAGCTGAAGCCAAACCCCAGTAAAAGTGTCAGACAGTTGGAGTACTCTAGTTTCATCGGAAGTTTGATGTTTGCTATGAATGCTACTAGGCCTGATATTGCTTTTGCTATGGGAATGCTGAGTAGATTCAAGAGTAACCCAGGTATTGAACACTAGAAAGATGTGAAGTGGATGATGAGATACCTCAAGAAGACTCAGAAGTTTGCACTATACTACAGCGGAGATCTAGCAGTGGTAGAGGGCTTCAGCGATGCTAGCTGGTGCTCAGAAGAAGAGAGCGAGATACCCATAGGAGGATATGTTTTCCCAATGGGTGGAGCTGCCATATCATGGAAGTCGAAGAAGCAGACAATGCTCTTATGCTCATCAATGGAGTCTGAGTTCTATGCACTTCCAGCTGTAGCAGATGAAGTAGAATGACTTCGGGAGCTCATATACGATCTTCCAATGGTTGGTATGCAGATTCTGGCTGTACCGATATACTATGACAACCAGGAAGCAACAACAGTAGAATCTAACAATCTCTTTAATGGAAAGAAGAGCATTGTGCTGCTTCGGCACAGGTCACTGAACAATCTCATCAAGGATGGTGTCATTGCAATGGTGGATGTTTAAAGTCAGGAGAACCTGGCGGATCCTTTCACTAATGGCCTCAAGCGCCAGCTAGTCGAAGACACAACATGTAAAATGGGCTTGAAGGACCTCTGATATTGTGTCTTTGTAATCCTACCATTAAGTTTTATGCTATTAGTTCAAAGAAAAATCTACTAGGCATATAGCTTTTGGTTCAAGGGAGGACCACTGACTAGAAAAATATCAGGCACAATGGGTAGTCCCTTGGGACATTGTGGGTTACGTACCCGGAACTACTGTAGTCTATTATTTGTTCTTTATAGAAAAATTCCTGTATAAGGATGGCTTCGACGTCTTAATGAGTTCTCGGGCAGAGTGAAATGTTCGGCTTGCGTTACAGGAAGCACGTGTAATTCAGCACTACAAGGGACTTGTAACCTATACTACAGTGGTGTGACACCATGATGAGGTAAAAGATGTAAAGCCTCGGCTGTGATCCATGTCACAGCAGCAGTAGCACCGCAAATAGGCAAGTAGCCTAATGCTGAAAAGATAGAGAATTGTAGCATATCACTACTAAGAGGCCGGTGACCTCATGCTACAGTGGGTGACACAACAAAAGGTAGTTAACCTCGTTTGTGAGCCATGTCACAGTGGTATAGCACCGTACGGAAGTGCAAGGCTTCATGCTGGGATGTATTACAACACTAATAAGAGGCTAGTGACCTCATGCTACTATAGATGACACCACAAAAGGTAGTTAACCTCTACTGTGAGCCATGTCACAATGACGTAGCACCGCACGGAAGCGCAAGGCTTCATGTTGGAAAATATTAAACTCTCTTAAAAGGAACTCACCTAAGTGTATGGACAAAGATATAGGTCGTCTCTTGAGGGTAAACTTGTAGACACCCAAAATATATACACTAAAATCAGGTCAGCACACGACCTTTAAAGTGTGACGGGAGGCACGGCTGATGTCATTGTGCGAGTGGAAAGAACAGCAGCTGCCACGCCTCGCTCCCAGAATACTGGATAAATACGAGGACTGACATGGCCAACCGCACCTTGCAGAATATTGAAGTAAGCCGTAATGTGTTAAGGTTGTCTAGAAGACATATGGGTGAACTCTGGCATGCTATAACGTCAGTCCTAAGGTCGACAAATTCTAGTATCTCAATCCATCAACACAAGTATAAGAGTATATCATATATGAAAGTAAAAATGTGTCACAAATTACATACCACATATGATCATGAATCTAGTGAATATAAAATGTTGCACTAGCAGAGCATAATTATACATGATCAAATATACCAGCCATGGTCTAATATATACACCATGTTGACCAAAGTCAGAGAAGTGGTCTCAAAATAAGGGGCTAACACTGCCTCTTGCTAAAATACCACAAATGAGATAACACTACGAGGGGTGGAGGAAGAAAATCCACTCGCGAGCTTCGACCACAGTCCTACGAGTGTGAGTCATCTTGTTGGAAGTACGGTGGATCCTGGTTCTCCTCAGGGTAATCTGGCCATACAAAACCAGGGGGTCAGAACCCCAAGCAACAAGTACCACAAATGAGCTCAAGGTGATAGACCAAACATATCACAACATTAGCAAAAAAGAGACATAATAATAAATGAAGGTCGAGACTTATACGGTACCAATGTACTTTTCTCGAAATATATTGATAGAACTGATAAAAAGTGTTAAGATGAAAGTAAGGCGACCAGCGGCAAGCGGGAATAGGAACTACTCTGGATCGGGACCGTAACCCTTAAACCAAACATGGACAGGGGTTGTAGTCCTTCACCCTAGCAGAACTTTGCACTCTAACCACGCGTCGAGAGAAAAGAAACTAGAAGAACAAGTTATAATAAAAGTAACAGCATTCATTGTACGGCTAGACAGCTCTACGGCTTGCTACGATTAACTAGCTAGGGTTGTCACAGGTCTTAATCACTAAATGCATATTTTAAGAATATTACTACCACCGGCACTGCAGTCAACCCGGATGGCCAAGGGTATGCTTATCGAGTAACTTAAATGCACATTCAACATCACTAAAACATAACTTGTTACTGTCATAAACTTAAATTGAACTTGTAAGCATAAACTTAGACTTGTGATCATAAACTTGCTTTATAAACATAAACTTGTCTTGTAATATAAACTTGTATATAAACTTGTCTTGTAAATGCCGCAGCACGCGTAAAGTTGGTCAGTCATGGAGATATTGCCTAGCTGGGTTGGTCCATACTGCATGGGACCCTTAGAGATCGGGGTAGCCGGTAGCACAATATTCTTCCCTCCCAATGATCTAGGTAAATCTTATCTTGTTTAATCATTACTAAATTATTTCAAGTTCTCGAGTAGTTGACACTTGAGAACTCCCTAGAGTGATGAGTCACGAGTACGAGATTTTCATGGGTTATCGTATTCGTGTTACGCGATGCATTAGGCAATACTCACACTCGATTTTCCAATGCCAAATGCAATAGATTTCATACACAAACATTTCCACGGTGTCGTAAGGATTGTAAACTTGTGCATAAATTTGTCTTGTAAACTACATGCAAGACTTGTCTGGTAACATAAACTTGTATCAACATAAGGAAGCACACAGCAATAATCACTAAAAGAGGTTATTAAATGGACATAATTAAAAGGAACACAAAAAAATTGCACACAAGAATTCCTGGATGCATGCGCCCACTGGCCGCATGGACTCACTGGCCGCATGGATCTGGACGCATGGACGAGCTACCGCATGAACCAACTGGCCGCATATAACAGGCCGTCGCATGGATGAGCTATCGCATGAATAAATTGAACGCATGCTTAAAACAAAGCCCACTCTTGGGGACAAGTGCTAAGTGATGGGTAATCAGTATGTGTTAGAGAAGTAACATAAAATAATTAATATGAGTGATGTGACGCGTAATAAAGTGTGTCAGAGAAAAGATAAAATTATAAAAAGGTGCTCACACAAAAATACATCCAAGGAAAGAACACATATGTCGTTTCTAAGTCAAATGAAAACTGGCCGCATGAACTTCTAGCCGCATGAGCTATCGCTCTATGAAAAATCTCATGCGTTCAGTGTTCTGTGCTTTCAACTTAGGAGCTCATATGCAGAAACATTCATGCGCCTAACAAGATAGGTGTTATGCTGGAAGGGGCGCATGAAGCTGGGCGCATGGAACTCCTTCGTCCCAAAACAGTACAAACTTCATGAAAAAAATTCTAAAAATTCGAAAAACTTGTTTTCTTCATAAAAACCGCATTTTAATTCTGAATCAAGTGAACCAAAAGTCAAAATACTAGAAATAAAGTTCTACATCCACCACAAAGATTATTTTTCCAAAATACCAAGTTTTAGTAGATCAAAACTATAAAAAACACATGGAACCCATAAAATTCTAAACTTCAAAATCAGATATACTCAAATATACTCATCAAAATCAAAAACTCCGAGAACTAAAAATGATGAGGAACACATGGGGAACATTTTCTATCAAACATATTTTTTAAAACAACATATATCAAAATAATCAAAAAATTAAGATTTCACCATTAAGCAAGACGTACTCCTAAACCGGGTCTATGGCAATGCCAATGTATATTCTACGGTCTCGGGTAGTCTCTCTCAACAACAACAAAAATGACAGGAACTAACACTTTAAAAAAATGGTGAAACCTTGATTTTACATTATCAGAAAAAATTAAATTCTAGAAATTCAAGAAATACCAAATCTGGAATCGGGTGTGACAGCAGCTATGATTCAGAATTCAAGGCGTAGTCCATTCTAGTATCGTACTATTGTTTGATCCATACGGGAAGATTCAAGTCGTGACCGACATATATCCTAATGCATGATGGGCAGTCACTGTGAGGAACGCTCGACCATATATTATGATATATTTGGGGGATTGTTGGTATTTTCTACTTTGCTTTGGGAGTTTTAGTCCCACATTGGAAAACTACCAATTTGTATATCTCAATATATAGCTTTGCTTAGTATTGGTATATGCACATGGGGTGGTGGATCTTGTGGGTTGACTTTCCTAGAGGGATTAAGTGTGAACCCCTTTATGACAATCTTTATTTTTTTCCCCACCTGTAGGATGTTTTCCTTATGAGCTAAGTCCCGAAGGGGATTAGCGACTCGGACTCAGACTCAAGGGCGCAAAGTGGTACTTTGTTGGAGCACTTTGCACTTAGCACGTCAACATCGTCGTATGGCGCTCATGCGCTCTTTTTGTAAACCCCCTGATTTTTTAAAATTTTTAAAACTGGATTTTTCACAATTTTCTGGAATTTTCTGGGATTTTTCTGTAATTTAAAAATAGGATTTTAATTATTCAATAATTTTTAAATGATAATAAATGATATTAAAATATTATGGAAATAATATTTTTGGGTGTAAAATGAAAAACTAGGACTTAGGGCAATTTTTTTAGAATTTATCGGGCCCCGGACCTATTTTTAAAACACCTAAATCTATTTATTTAATTATTTATTTATTATTAAATAATTACTGATTTTATTATTATTGTTATTATTTTTTATTTTTTTTTATTCCGGCCCGGCCCAAAACCCATTACCCAGCCCGCGGCCCACGAACCCGGCCCAGCCCCTACCGGGTCGGGTCGGATCCGCCAGACCCGACCCGCCCGTGCCCGCAACCCGGCCCCCCTCTCTCTCCCCCAAGACCTTCTCCCTCCCCGCGTTCTACGGCGGCGCCCGCGTCCGGCGCCGCTCCGCCCGGCCACGTCCGCCTCCGCCTTCTCCGCCCTCTCCCCGCCTTCTCCGGCCCCCACCGCCTATAAAAGCCCCTCCTCCTCCTCCGATCTCCCCCACCGCCCTAGCCACCCCGCTCCCCGCCTCCAGGCCGCTGCCACCGCCTCCGGCGCCACCGTCCTGCCCGCCGACTCACCGCCGCCCATAGCGCCGTCAGCCACCTCCTCCTTCCTCCCCTCCCCACCTCGACAGCACAGCAGCAGCGGCCGCAGCAGCGCCCCAGCCGCCTGCCGCACGCCGCCGCCTCCGCCCGAGCGCCGCGCCACCCTCCGCCGCCGCAGCCCCGGCCCCCTCCGCCTCGGCCCGGCCGCCCCTCCGCCCAGCTCCGGCAAGGATCCCCGAACCCTAACCCTAACCCTAATTCTCAAATCCGACACGTGTCGGACACGATTTTGACCCCGGTTTTCGGGCCCCGTTCAGGTGCGTGTATCTTCTTGCTCGTAGCTCCGTTTTCGATTCCGTAAATTGCGTTGTGAAGCCTGTATGACCCTCTCGGTGTTCGGATAAACCGTTCGGGGCATCGCGTCCTGTGGTGATCGCACACCGCGATCCAAAAACAGGAAAAACTAGACCCTGTTTCACCCCGGAACTGGGTACGCACCGCCAAACGGGACGACTTGGTAGTGCGCGGTCTTCACAGATACATGCGCGTCGTCGATATGGACGTGTGCGATTTCGCGGAAGCTGATTTGGGTGTGCGTGCACACCGGGATCAACGCATATCCGCGGACATCGCCCCGTATCCGACTTTTCTGTAATTCATCCTAACTTTGTGTATGCACGTCAGATAGAGAAGAAACTTACGCCATCGGACTCGTAGCAATACGCTGGTCCTGTGGGTCAAGTTTGGTTCGATTCTGAGAACGTTGACGAAATCACGTGTCGTGGGCCCCACAGGCCCCGCTCGACGGGCGATTTTGTGATCGGCTCATCGGAATCCAATTCTGGAAGTTCCGTTGGGTTCGTATCATTGTTCCTGACCTGTTGACACTAAGTTTGTTAATTTTGGAGACCTTTGACCCTGACACGTTTTTCGGTGCAAAGCGGGCCCGCATGTGGACCCCGTTCTGACCCGAAATTGTCGTTTTTGCCGTTGTCTCCAAATTGGACTCAAGGACAGGCGTTTCTAGCTGATTGATATTTTCTGGATCTGATGGTGATGTTTGTTTCAGCAACCGGAGTACCGCCTGCAAATCCAACTGAAGTCAGAGCCGAAATCAGAGCCGGAACCACAGGCAAGTGTACCTCGCCAAAACTTGCAGCTTTGCTACCTATTTCCTGGACTTAATTATACATCAGTGGGCAAGTAAATCTTGCCAATTCTCAGATATTTCTGGTTATGATATTTTACTTAGATTTATATATAAACTTGTTTAACTGCTCAACCCAGGACACCTGACACTATTTATGTGCCGGAATTGCCTGAGATATACCTGGTGATTCCGTATAGGTTACATTTTCATGACATATACAGTTTACATGCTTAGATTCTATCCTGACTCATTGCATTAGTTCAAACTTGCGTGACTTGTACCTGATATTTTCTGGAACTGTGACGTGAGATTACATGGGGTGGGGAGAGTATTATCATATCAAGGCTGAATATAATATAATATAAATACTGTTATTTGGCGGTGCCTTAGACTCTGATACAGAGCTTTGGTACCTTACTGGCCCTGTCGAGAAAATACTGCTATGGTTTCTTTGACACTGATCCTGTAGTAGTCTCAGCCTGAGTATGACTAAAACTCTCGCTTGCATATCACTTAGCTGGTTTACATATTTACCCTGCTGTTTTATTATTGCTGCACTGCATATATTTTGGCTTGTATTTTCTGTACCTTGTTATGTCCCCTGAGAACCTGGAATGGACTATGTCCCCAGGTATAGCTGAGGAGAACTACCCCGAGGTGTACGGTACAGGAGCACTCCTTGGAGCAGAACCCGGAACAGAGAACGAGATATTGGCCGAAGATTTCTCCTGAGCACCGGCTTCATCTACACAGTATTTCCATTTTCAGCATTTATTTCCTGTCTATTTTCCTCTGAATGTAATAGACTAATTCTCGGATTGTTTTCCGAGATAATCTTATTTATTGCTTATTTATTTCCATTGCATTATTTCTGGCAATTAATATGTGCTATTCTGTGGATGAGATTAGAAATACCTGAGACTTGTAACATTTTTCTGTTAGACTACAGCATAAGCATGCCCTGATGGATCCATTAGATTGGGTTGTCCATCGGTGAGTGCTGCTGGCCATTGCCCACGTGCTCAGTTACTCTGTATTTTGGGACTGGGGCGTGACATGGTTTTTGTGGTGGCCCATGCAGGTTAACGACTAAATTGTTCGGTTTCAACTTAGGGACCGAACAGGCCTGCAATAAGATAGGATAAGTTTTTAGGATCTCATCCACTTGCTTGAATCATTTTTGATATCTGTATCGTACTCGAACTAATTTGAACTTGCATCTTGCCTTGATTCCTGTGCGCCTCTTATTGTTTATTTTGGATACAGGGAAATGGACCCACAAGAATGCAACGAGACTCCCGTCGGAATACCACAAGCTACAGGTGTCACCTATGACGACTAAGTGACACCAGTCGGAGGAGTTCCATCAACTCAACAGAGCCAGCAGGCAGGTCAACCTACATCCAGATTCCGGCGTGATGACATCCCACCTCCGCCTCAGTTCGACCCACCAATGCCCGTGTTCCCACAAGGACAGCCGATTGACGGGCAACAGATATTCCAAATGATCTACGCGATGATACAAGCACAGCAACAAGTCCAACACGAGGCTCAGCGTCGCGAGGCTAATTTCTTGAGGGACAGCATTGTAACTGCACTGGAGCAGGCCAACCTACCAACTCGACGGCCAATGACCGGCTCAATCACTGACTTCCGCCAACTGAAGCCCCACACTTTTTCTGGAAAAGAGGAGCCCACAGAAGTTTATGAGTGGCTCACTAACATTCGGCATCAACTTGAAGCAGCTGAGCTTCCACGGGAACGCTGGATGACTGTCGTCCGAATGCAATTGACAGGCAACGCGCACCACTGGTGGTTGTCGGAGGAGACGCGACTCGGACCAGACCGAGTCACTTGGGAGGAGTTCTCCAGACTCTTCCAAGAGATGTACATTTCGGCTATCGCTCGATCAGAACTGCGGGACAAGTTCAATCGCCTCACTCAGGACTCTATGACGGTGGAAGAATACAACGCAGAATTTATTCGTTTGAGCCGCTTCGCCCCCACCCTGATCCCGACAGAGGAAGAGAAGGCCGAGAAATTCTTCGACGGACTGAACATTGAGCTGCAGATACTAATTGGGTCCGTCGCACCAACATCATACTCGGACGTACTTGCTGCGGCTCGACGCATGGAGCGCGTCACCAAGAGAGACCAGTCTGAAGCGGCCCTCCACATCCGCACCAACCAGAACAGTACCAGAGGAGTCTGCAAAGCGTCAACAAATAAGCCCGCCTCCAAGAGCAGCACCAAAAGCCTTCTACCTTCCTACTTGTTACCACTGCGGCAAGATAGGCCATATCGAGAAGGAGTGTAGACGTAAACTCGGACTATGCTTAGTCTGCGGATCCAGACAGCATGCAGTGAGAGACTGCCCTGAGCGTAGAGAAGGAGCACCAAGGGCGAACCAACAAACTCCACCAACGCCTCGAGCAGCACCCTACCAGCAAGCTCAGCAGCAGCAGAGGAATCTACCTCAAGGACGAAGGCAAGCTTACGCGATGACTTTGCAGGACACTGATGCGAGTAAGTGATTCGTAGTTATCCGTTTCTAGTGTTGTGTAGCTCGTGCCTCTTGGTTCGTGACCTCAGCCCCAACCTAGTAATTTGCAACTTGTTAATAACAACCTGGTTTTTATAAAAGTTGTAGTTTTCTTGCTTTAACTAGATTTTCTCTGGAAGTGCATAACTTTCATTGTTAGGGAAACGGTATTTCCCTAAGCATCTTGTGTTGTGTTTCGAACGATACTTGCAACCGTGTCATCTCTGTTGACCGGTTATTCTTTGATTGCGAGGACGTAATCCTCTTAAGGGAGGTAGATTGTAAATCCCCTGATTTTTCAAATTTTTCAAAACTGAATTTTTCATAATTTTCTGGAATTTTCTGGAATTTTTCTGTAATTTAAAAACAGGGTTTTAATTATTCAATGATTTTTAAATGATAATAAATGATATTTAAATATTATGGAAATAATATTTTTTGGTGTAAAATAAAAAACTAGGACTTAGGGCAATTTTTCTGGAATTTATCGGGCCCCGGACCTATTTTTAAAATACCTAAATCTATTTATTTAATTATTTATTTATTATTAAATAATTACTGATTTTATTATTATTGTTATTATTTTATTTTTTATTTTTTTTATTCCGGCCCGGCCCAAAACCCATTACCCAGCCCGCGGCCCACGAACCCGGCCCAGCCCCTACCGGGTCGGGTCGGGTCGGATCCGCCAGACCCGACCCGACCATGCCCGCAACCCGGCCCCCCTCTCTCTCCCCCACGACCTTCTCCCTCCCCGCGTTCTCCGGCGGCGCCCGCGTCCGGCGCCGCTTCGCCCGGCCACGTCCGCCTCCGCCTCCGCCTTCTCCGCTCTCTCCCCGCCTTCTCCGGCCCCCACCGCCTATAAAAGCCCCTCCTCCTCCTCCTCCTCCTCCGATCTCCTCCACCGCCCTAGCCACCCCGCTCCCCGCCTCCAGGCCGCTGCCACCGCCTCCGGCGCCACCGTCCTGCCCGCCGACTCGCCGACGCCCGCAGCGCCGTCAGCCACCTCCTCCTTCCTCCCCTCCCCTCCCCACCTCGACAGCACAGCAGCAGCGGCCGCAGCAGCGCCCTAGCCGCCTGCAGCACGCCGTCGCCTCCGCCCGAGCGCCGCGCCGCCCTCCGCCGCCGCCGCCGCAGCCCCGGCCCCCTCCGCCTCGGCCTGACCGCCCCTCCGCCCAGCTCCGGCAAGGATCCCCGAACCCTAATTCTCGAATCCGACACGTGTCGGACACGTGTCGGACACGATTTCGACCCCGGTTTTCGGGCCCCGCTCAGGTGCGTGTATCTTCTTGCTCATAGTTCCGTTTTCGATTTCGCAAATTGCGTTGCGAAGCCTGTATGACCCTCTCGGTGTCCGGACAAACCGTTCGGGGCATCGCGTCCTGTGGTGATCGCACACCGCGATCCAAAAACAGGAAAAACCAGACCATGTTTCACCCCGGAACTGGGTACGCCCCGCCAAACGGGACGACTTGGTCGTGCGCGGTCTTCACAGATACGTGCGCGTCGTCGATACGGACGTGTGGGATTTCGCGGAAGCTGATTTGGGTGTGCGTGCACACCGGGATCAACGCGTATCCGCGGACATCGCCTAGTATCCGACTTTTTTGCAATTCATCCTAACTTTGTGTATGCAGGTCGGATCGAGACGAAACTTGCTCCATCGGACTCGTAGCAATACGCTGGTCCTTTGGGTCAAGTTTGGTTCGATTCTGAGAACGTTGACGAAATCGCGTGTCGTGGGCCCCACAGGCCCCGCTCGACGGGCGATTTTGTGATCGGCTCATCGGAATCCAATTCTGGAAGTTTCGTTGGGTTCGTATCATCGTTCCTGACCTGTTGACACTAAGTTTGGTGATTTTGGAGACCTTTGACCCCGACACGTTTTTCGGTGCAAAGCGGGACCATGTGGACCCCGTTCTGACCAAAAATTATCGTTTTTGCCCTTGTCTCCAAATTGGACTCAAGGACATGCATTTCTAGCTGATTGATATTTTTTGGATCTGATGGTGATGTTTGTTTCAGCAACCGGAGTACCGCCTGCAAATTCAACTGAAGTCAGAGCCGAAATCAGAGCCGGAACCACAGGCAAGTGTACCTCGCCAAAACTTGCAGCTTTGCTACCTATTTCCTGGACTTAGTTATACATCAGTGGGCAAGTAAAGCTTGCCAATTCTCAGATATTTTTGGTTATGATATTTTACTTAGATTCATATGTAAACTTGTTTAACTGCTCAACCCAGGACACCTGACACTATTCATGTGACGGAATTGTCTGAGATATACCTGGTGATTCTGTATAGGTTACATTTTCATGACATATACAGTTTACATGCTTAGATTCTATCCTGACCCATTGCATTAGTTCAAACTTGCGTGACTTGTACCTGATATTTTCTGGAACTGTGACGTGAGATTACATGGGGTGGGGAGAGTATTATCATATCAAGGCTGAATATAATATAATATAATATAAATATTGTTATCTGGCGGTGCCTTAGACTCCGATACAGAGCTTTGGTACCTTACTGGCCCTGTCGAGAAAATACTGTTATGGTTTCTTCGACACTGATCCTGTAGTAGTCTCAGCCTGAGTATGACTAAAACTCTCACTTGCATATCACTTAGCTGGTTTACATATTTACCCTGCTGTTTCATTATTGATGCACTGCATATATTTTGGCTTGTATTTTTTGTACCTTGTTATGTCCCCTGAGGACCTGAAATGGACTATGTCCCCAGGTATAGCTGAGGAGAACTAGCCCGAGGTGTACGGTACAGGAGCACTCCTTGGAGCAGAACCCGGAACAGAGAACGAGATATTGGCCGAAGATTTCTCCTGAGCACCGGCTTCATCTACACAGTATTTCCATTTTCAGCATTTATTTCCTGTCTATTTTCCTCTGAATGTAACAGACTAATTCTCGGATTGTTTCCCGAGATAATCTTATTTATTGCTTATTTATTTCCATTGCATTATTTCTGGCAATTAATCTGTGCTATTTTGTGGATGAGATTAGAAATACCTGAGACTTGTAACATTTTCCTGTTAGACTACAGCTTAAGCATGCCCTGATGGATCCATTAGATTGGGTTGTCCATCGGTGCGTGCTGTTGGCCATTGCCCACGTGCTCAGTCCCTCGGCATTTTGGGACTGGGGCGTGACACTTTTTATGCGCGAGTTGCATGCAAGGTTGCTGGCCTGGGTGCATGCTTCGTGGCGCATGTGGCGATGTGCTATGCGGAGAGGTGTTATGCGGCATGGGGCTATGCGGTCAGGAGCTATGCGGCCAGCGAGTTAGCATGAGTGAGTCGAGTGTGGAGGGAAAATGATCTATTGTTGATGGCGCATGGTTATCCATGCCTTCCGGAACATGCAGCATATGCGGCACACGGGTGTCTATGCACAGTGGCAGCTGCTTTCGGCGCTTGGCGACGTTTGGCGGCTCTACTCTGTGCATCGTGATTGGCGGCGGCAGGGGGACGCATGCAGCTCCAGCTACGCATGCGGCTTGGTGTCTGGTTGGATGGCGCATATGCGGCATGTGATTTATCAAGCCGCATAGGTGCTGATTTTCTCTATATATTGAGGAGCTTCTCTTTTATTTGAGATATTGAAAAAAAACGAGAGCACCAGGGCATTTGCGGCCCAGAGAGCTCACCTCCCAAATAGTGATTTTTGAGTGATCCAAAGGTGACTTAGAGCGTTCCAGAAGTTCTCGTGTGAACTTGCTGGATCCTGGGGGAAGATCGTCGTGTATGGCGAATCTTGCCTTAAGCACCGGTGATTTTGATCACCCCAGCAAGGAGTTCATTTTTTTTGTATTTCTCTTCTTTTGTCCGTTCTTTCTTATTGTAGCGTCTGCAAACGTAAAGAGAAAAACATTTTTTCCTTTGTTGTTGTATTTTTATTTTCTTGTTCAGTCAGTTTGTAACATGTTCCTGGTATTGTGCTTCGTGGGGGTTACGTTTCACTGTAGAGGAACTCTTGTTTGAATCTCAGTGCACCAACTTCTCTTCTGGAGATAGTAGAGACGAACTCTTGTTTTCATGGAGCTGCTGTTGATTCGAAGTGGGATCAGAGTTGGTATTGATTAAAAATATCTCCAGAAGAGTGGTCTAAGAGCAGTGAAAAATGGTCATTATATGGAAAGTTGGTATTGATTACTTTCGTAAATATTTTAATAATTTAAATATTTACATATTTTTTTAATCATCTTTAGTAAAAATACCGAAGTTGTCTCAATGTACATTTCATATTTAAAATATTAACTAAAAAATTTCATATTTAAAATATTTACTAAATATTAAGTAAATATTAATTAAATTATTAGTTAATTATTTATTAATTGTTCATTATTTTTAACTAAGTATTTAATATAACAAAAAAATTATTAAAAAAAATCCAAATCTCCCAAATTCGGATTAAAGAGGAGGAAGTGAAATAGTCTCCAAATCCTAAAAGTAATCAATACCAACTTTCCAAATCTAAATTCAGGAATTAACAAAATATAAGATTCCATGAATTTGACATCAAATTTATATAATTTTCAAATTCATGGAATCAAAAAGCCCCTGATGGGATTCATGGCTCTAGTATGAAAGATGATTAGATACATAAAAATGATTTAGAATTAGAAGAGCCGAGTATGTTTATCTTATTTATCAGAAAGATTTTTATTTTGTCCCATGAGCCATCCTAGAACTTGAATCTTGAAATGTACCATAGGAGTGTCCTCCTTCTTTCCAACCTAAAATATAGTCATATTAATGTGTTTCATTGAGAAAAAAAATACTCTTCATATCTAAGTTGTTAGTAGACAGTTTTTTTATGCTTCTTTTGTGTAAAAAATAACAGAAAATTGCATACAGGACATAGAAATTTTATTTTATTGCATTCAAATTAATAAAATTTTAAAATTTTCGAGAAAAATAATAAAATGTCTGTCGTTTTCGAATAATTGTCCAAAATTATCCTTTAAAATGATGTTTTTATTAGAATATTATTATTGATTACTTTTTCATTCTAACAGAAATATTAAAAGACGGATTTTATAATACATAATTTGCTTCAAAATGTTCTTAGACGTTTCTATATTTTGTACACAATTTTAAATTTTTTATGTTCTGGATACAATTTTTTAAACTTTTTATATTTTTATACATAATTTTCTAAAAAAAATAATAAAAGAAAAAAGAAAAGAAGAAGCATCAATGTTACGGTAATGGACCACATTTGGTTTGATTATATCGCCTCGTGAACTCTACTAACTTGCATTACGCAAACACAAAATAACTATAGATTCATAATCTCTCTCTCTCCTCTCTCTCTCTCCCTCTCTCGTTTATTTTGATTCGTTACTCGTTTATAATCAGAGCTAGTTCTTGTTCTTGTTCTTCTGCTACTGGTACTGCTTACGTTAGGTTAGTTTGAAAAAATTGGATTGAATTTCGAATTTGAAAATACTAAAAAAAATTATTTGATTTTCATTTTTATTTTCTATTTCGGTCCAAAATCTAAAATGGAGTTAGACTTATACAACTATTAAATATTCTTAAATTTATGTAAATTTTATAATTAAAAATGTGTATATTTTCAAACAACCGTTCTATGTTTGTGTTATAAAGTCTAATTTTAATAATTTAACAACTAGTCCAATTTTGACACGCACAAAATATTTAATTTTTTTCAAAAACAATAGTTCAACTTTAAAATACAACAGATCTATATATAACAATATTATTTAATCATAATCGTAACTTTGGATTCGATCCACTAAACAATAAAAATAGTCGAATCGAACAAAGCGAATTGATTATCGATTCAGATTGATTTATTTAATTTCAGTTTATTCGATTTTGACTCTTTCGATACCTTCGAAACTGAACACGCGGAATACTTCTATTTTTAAACTAATTACACTGACAACTCCTACATTTTATGTTTATTATACGAAGTACCCTTACTTTAAGATAAAAATAAAAAGTTATAACACTAACTATCCCTATTTTTATTTTATTTTCTAAATTGAGGGGTGGTCAGTGTAATTAGTTTAAAAGTAAGGGTACCCCGTATAATAAGTCTAAAAATTAGGGATAGTTAATGTAAATAATCTTTTATTGTTCTATATGATTTTCTTAAACTTTATTTTCATTTTCTTACTATGTTTGTTCTTTATGATTTTCTTTAACTTTATTTTCATTTTCATTTTCATTTTCTTACTATGTGGGATGTGCTGGAAAAATCAATATTTTCTCTAACTTTTCTGAACTCTATTATTTATGGCAAAAAATAAAAAAAGGTAACGCCCACCGTGGGGCTCGAACCCACGACCACAAGGTTAAGAGCCTTGCGCTCTACCAACTGAGCTAGACGGGCTTATGATGGCACAAAAATACTTTTACATACCCTTATTTATTAAAAGATAGATTTTTGTTTAAACAAAACAGAATGATGGATTTGTGAATTATAATTTTATTATATCAATTTTTTTTTTTCTTAATTCCTTACTTTATGTGATCTAATTTTCTTCAACTACGAGATCAGAAATATTAATGGGGTTATTTATTCTGTTGACCCTTGTGTTAGAATGTTTTGTCCTTGGTTGATATATACTGGCGATAAAATAAATAAATAAAATGACTTGTGTCTACGATTTATTTATGTTACGTACGGATTATAACTTGATATGTTTGTCGGGTGCAGGTGCAAGATGTATGGTGATTTGGGTGAGGAGACTGTCATCCTCGGACTCACACCAATAATGAACAACGGTGGCGTCGAGGGGTTTGAATCGGTGGTCTCCGCTGCGGCCGGAGCAGAGAATGGAGGCTGCAACTGCGGCTCCAGCTGCACCTGTGAATCAAGGGATCGATCAAGGGAGGAATTAACTACATATATTAATAGAGCAAGGAGTCCTGAATATATATATATATATATATGATCAGTCCTCCTCCTCTCTTCCTCTACTGTGATCATGTGTGTGCTTATTAGCTCGTGGTACTGTTATGTGTGGACTATATATGTTAGTTGAATTAATGAAGATGATAATTTTAATAAAAAACTCCTCCTTTTTTTTTTTATATATATATCCTTCTGTTCTGCCAGCTGTTAGTTATTGCTTCCTGAACCTGAATCATGGTATATACAATCATGTGTAGGAAACGGACTGCAGCAAAAATGATGCCAATCGACCTGAAAAATAATAAATCGTTGTCTAATGCAAACACCAAGACAGATCAAACACATGCAGTATATGTTCGGTGACTACGTCACCTGGACAAATCGTAATGTATATAACTCAAAGAAGATACAAGATTGAATATAAAATATGTTGAACCATTTGTGTAAACCCCCTAACCCAGAGATTTAGTTATTTTAATTTGATATAATATTTAGAATTATTTTTTATTATTAATTAGGGTTAAGTAAACAAAAGTATCATTTAAAAATATTTTTCGTAGTTTTGATTTTTAGGAGCACAACATTAGCCATTATCTCCAAACAAATTTTATATGCATGATCTAGAAGAGCCCACCTTCATTTATGATTATCATATCCCACTCAAACGCATCTCCTTGTGTTCTATTTTTAATGTAAAATATTCGGGTCAAAAACACAATTTTTAGCACCTACAATGCAACCGTTGACCATTCCAATTTAAATTGGAGACCCAATTTCGACCAATTCTTTCGACATAATGCATGATCATGATCTAAACTAGGTCGAAGACACACATGATACATGTTTCCACTCTATTGAATCTCTATGTGCTACCTACCCTCAATAGTTACAAATGATATATTTTCTAGTCAATCGGACCAACCTAGTCAAACTAAACCGCAACGACCCGAACCTGACCAAACTAGAAGTAGTTGGACTTAACCTAGGTTGACTAATCTAGGTTTGACCATCCATATTAAACATTATTCAGTTTTGGACAACCATGGATTTATTAAATCATTAGGGTAGAATGTGAAAGGGAAGGGGTTATAACTTGTGATATTTTCTTATCCCATTGGTAACTCCTCATCATCAAAGCCATAACCCCCTCTCTTCACCTCCCCCATTTAAACCACCTGAAGAAAACTTCTTTCTAACTCTCTTCCTCATATTTTCTCTTCACAAACATCTACAAATTTCTTCTCTATCTCCCTCCACACCTCCATCTATCCAACCCTACCCAGGCTGAATCCGAATTCAGCAACACCCCCACCAATTCGGCCATATCTTCCTCCACAGTAAGTATCTTTCTCTCAAGTTTTTTATGCTTCTTTCTCTCCCTATCCTTATCACTTTCTCTTCATAAATCTTCCATTAAAACCCACTCTAAGTTCCTCAAAATATCCCCCCATCAGAGGTGTCCAGGCTGAATTCGAATTTAGTGTATCCTCTTCTTAGGCCACTCCACCACCTCCATAGCCTCCAAACCACAACCACACCACCCAAATATCCTTTCACTACCTCTCCTTAACAATTTTCTTTGATAACTCAGCACCTAAATTATCCCACAACTCCCCCAAACACACCCTACAAATCTAAGACACCTTGTTGAACCTGCCAGCAATAACACCACTTCAACACCTTTTTGCCACCACTTCCAGCACTAAAACTCCTTAAATAACCACCATATCCTCATTTTATACTTCTTCCATAATCTCTCTAAGCCCCAAATCACTTGAAAAAATGTTTTGAAGTCCCAGACAGCAGCTACTAGCCGAAGTGTCCAAATATGGATAGATTTGTGCAAGTAGTGTATAGTCCTCTTTTTCCTTCCCATTTTACTTTTGTAAGAGCTCAGACTCTACCTACTCAACCATATCTATATGTACTTCACATCCATATTAAATTTTATCAACTTTCTATTCATATTTTTTATGATATTACACCAAGAACACTTACTACTTCTCATGTCTAGACTTGAATGCTATTTATGCACTTGTTGTCCTATTCACTTTGACATGATCTAAGACCCAAGAAACCACTTGCAAAATATAATTTTTACTCCAATTGTCACTAAATTTTAGAATATATAACATTTGTTTAGGGAGTTATATATAAATAAATGCATGGTTGAGACATAATTAAATGTTGTGCACCTAGTAGTGCACTTTACCTAGGTTTTGTGCTAGCTAGTTGTATTGTTTATAAACACTATGTTAGAATGTAGAAGATGTCATGCTAGGGTTGTGCACTAGTTTTAGTAGTGTTTGCACATATGTTTCATGATAAATTTAAGTTAGGAATGAGTTATATACCATGATCTTATTATAAATTCAGATTTGACTTGTCTATGTATACTTGATATTTTGTAGTAGAACGAGAGTTGTATATAGTTGGATGAATGGATATACTTGAGAAATAAAGTATGTGATGACCCTAACTTGACCTATTGTTAACGCTCATGTGCATATTTTAATAGACAAAACTAACCCTAAGTTGGTTAACATAGTTTGACACTTAGTGAATACCAAGGTTGATGATATGTTGTATATGGAAACCTAGTATGAGAACACCTAGTACCTACATGAACCTTCATTATAATCATATTTATGAGGACTTGATGATGTTATGTGACTTTTAGGCTTGGTGTTTACACACTTTCTGGTCCTTGACTAGTGAACCTTAGCCAACCTACTTTGTTAGAACCCCTAATTATTTTAGACTCTAAATAACTGATGGCATTATGTAAGTTGTATCCTTGATTAATTTAGACCCTAATTATTTAATAATTAATGACGTAGAGTAGTTGTACTCTTGTGCATACTTAGTGAACCGTGTCATAGTGACTGGTTTTATGATATTATATATTTAGGCTCTTGGGATCGCACGAGCGTGGATTCGAGAGCAGATTCTTTGTATTATCAACTTAGAGTTCCAGGCAAGTGTACCTTGCCTTTGTTACAGTATTCTGTGCTTATTGCTATTACTAGTTTTTGATATTATATTTCTAGTTCTTTGCATATATGTTATTGTGACCCTAGAATCGTTGCGATACTTAGAGTCCGAATTGTATTCGGGTGCCGACTTTCGTATGCGAAATTGAGTATCGTTAGATTACATTATCATCATATACTGTATACGTACAATACTTGCACTAATTACCTTATGACACTATACACGACTCTCATGTACAGAAGCCTCACTTAAGATATTCGAGGATTTCAGCTTCTATTTTAGGACAAGACTTGAGACATGTGCTAGTTGACATGATGTTATTTACCCCTGGACTTGAGACATAGATATTGATTGTCTTGCGTTTCGTGATATGAGACGTGAGATACATGGGGTTGGGAAGAACTTACCGTACCGTTGGGCTACCAAACTCTACTAGTATTATAGTACTGCAGGTACCTTGACAGGACTTGTACATATCTACTACTATTATTACTACTATCACTAGTACCCCTAGTATATGTATGAAACCGGTGGTTTAGCGAACGAGTATGTTCTCACTTGCATTCACTTAGCTGGTTATGATAGATACCAAGAGCACATTGCTTATTATTTTACTGTTTTACTTTGGCATGTTGTTTCTTGTACCTTGTTACGTCCCTCTGAGGACCTGGTCCTTTGCCAGTTTTGCAGCATAGATCATTATGGAGCCTGTCTGGAGTTGCTAATGTATGTTGCTTTGTTATGTGGGCATTGATACCAGGTACTTATATTATTTCTACCAGAGTTATGTTTATTTATACATATTGTTGATTCGTCTGCTGATATAGCCTAGTTTTTATAGACTCATATTTCTTTCTTGAGTCTATTCGAGTTTGTGTGTTATTGGGCGGCCGACTTAAGCACATGTAGCTCATTCTTGTTGTATTATGTTCATTATGGATTGAGGCATAGATATTTATATTTACTTGATTATTTAGATAGTGACCATTATAATACAACTTATACGTATTGGAATCGGACCAGAGTCTGGTCGAATGTGTAGTTGACATGTTACGTATTTCTAGTCCTACGTATTTTGGGGTTGTGGCGTGACACTACTAGAATAAGCGGGTTTAGTGATGTTTTTTAGCGACGACAAAGAAAACGTCGCTAATTTAGCGACTCCATTAAAAACCGTCGCTAGACATCGCTAATTGGCGACATTTAGCGACGTTTAGCGACTTTTATTAAGTTTTTAAAAGATTAGTCGCTATAAGTTCAATTTAGGTCGCTAAACGTCGCTAAAATATTTCATTTAGCGACGTATTTTGCGATGTATGTCTTTTGGACATTTAGCGACGTCATTAGCGACGTCAATTTAGGTCGCTATACGTTGCTAAGTTAGCGACGTCATTATTGACGTCGCTATATTTGTTTCAATTAGGGTTGCTTCCCCCCATTTCTTTCGATCTCTCGTTCTCGCTCTCCCTCTCCCTCTCCAAAATTTGAAACCCGCGACACCCTCTCCTCCCTCCCGGCGACCCCCTCCGGCAGCGTCCTCTCCCCCTTCCTCCTCCTATTCCTCTAGGTACCCCGCTCTCTTTCTCTCTCTCACACACACACTGACACGACATACACACGTTACAGACTGACACAAACACGAAACACATACTGACACGACACACACATGTGACCTAGGATTAAGGTTAGGGTTAAGGTTTTTGACCTGGGGTTAGGGTTAGGGTTTTGACCTGGGGTTCGGGTTAGGGTTTTTGATCTGGGGTTAGGGTTAGGGTTAGGGTTTTTGACCTGGGGTTAGGATTAGGGTTTATGACCTGGGGTTAGGGTTAGGGTTTTTGTGACACCTTTTGAGATCTGCGACACACACACGTGACCATTTTCAGCACGCTTTTCACAGCTTTCCATTTATATTTTGATATATGTTGAGATCTGCGATAAAAATGACAACTTAAGGGTAAATTGTTCTAACTTTCTTAATACATGTCGGAATCAGATAAAAATTGTTCCTATAGCTAGCTTAGATCATTTATGAACTTACCCATATGATACATTGTTGATTTTGGATAAAAGCGTGCTGAAAATGGCGAGGAATCCCGATCCCTAGAATCAGTATTATAGCGTATAGCTTCTCCTTACTATTTTACACACGATAGCATGCTTCATTCACAATCTAAAATTGTATAGTGCTTATATTTACTTGTTGTCGTATTTACCCGCTAATTTCTCGTATCATATTTATTGATTATCTCATTATCGTCTTGTATTCATCGTTGTGGTGATTGGGTCTAGTCTGAAATTGATTGTTGGATAGTAATTGATTATCATGGAACGACTGTTAGAGATGATTGAGAATTGGTACATTTTGGCCTTGGTGAGCACCAACCTGGACATACTGCCAAAATGGCATACCACATGTATATTGATTCTGGAAGTATGAATTAGTTTAATAGGCTCAAGAGTTTATTTGATTTCTCGATTGACTTGGTACTTAATCGAATGATTGTTAAAGTTTTATTTCATGCATTTTTATCATGCCAGTGTATCCCGTAATGCGTAGCTGACCTTGTTACTCCTCCGGTATTGGAGTGTGGCACCGGTTGTACACAAAAGACACAAGCATACATCCATGTATAAGCATAACAAATTCTCTATGGGTTTAGACCATATTTCTATTGTAGGCGCCCTGATAAGTCAAACGATCACATGGACCATATTGATCTGATCAGTTATTGGATTTGATTGTCTTCGGTTTGTGTATGACCGCTTCACCTATTTAGGGCAAGAAGGAAAGGTCAATTATGGATATGGGGCTCAGTTTCCACGTATAAGCAGGGACAGGGCTACATTAGGGCCGTAGGACTATTCTTGACGGTGATGCACAATTATAATCATATATATCCTACTTTGCTTCTTCTATGTGACTTCAAATATAGATTACCTAGCCAACTAATTATCAGCTTCTTCTTTAGAGAACCATATTGTATGTAATAATTTATATGATACATACTGTCATTTTTGCAGAAGTATCTAGAAATGGATATGAATTACTATCTGCGTCATCGTTCGTGGATGTACAACCGTCATCCTGATGATATGTGCGGTGTACGGGATGAATTCATTGAGGGTGTACAGTAGTTCCTACAGTTCGCCAAGGCGTTCCCTCACTACATGGACGATATCAAAATTAAGTGTCCGTGTGTGAGATGTCGCAATAGAAAATATCATCCAGAAGTAGAAGTCACATATCATTTGTACTCGAAGGGTTTCACGCCGAATTACTATCAGTGGACCGCGCACGGAGAACTTGTGTCTCTAGCATCGGAATCGAAGCATTATGTGGAGCCGTATATGGATGTCCACGACCACGATGCTTACGACGACGGGTGGGTGAACATGGTTTATGATGCGGCGGGGCCTAGTTTCAATCCTGTAAACTCCCTCGACCAGATTTCAGTATTTTAAAATTATTTTTAGCTAATTAGAATTATTGCAACTTTTTAAATTTAATTTTGTTTACATATCCTATTGATTGTGCACCTGTACTTCACATAATTAATTAGAGCATTACACTAGCTGTTTTTCCTAAACTAAATTCACATACCTGCCCTAGACTTGTTAGACTATTTTTCTAATTTTTGTGCAACTCCCAGATGCTTTATTTTGAGCCTCGTTTGAGACGCACAAATATCGTTACAAAAGTTCGTATTTAGTTCCTATTTAATTTTTTGCTCTTTATCCATCTCTGTACCCCTAGAGATTTGAGGACCAGTAGACACATGTTTTGCCCAAACAAAAATACGATAATATTCTAGACTGAATATACTACAATTAGTGTATTGACACTGTAGAAAAATTATGATCCTAACTGCCCCTAAATAATTAGTGAACATCGTGCGCAGTATTTATTAAATAATAAATACGGTGACCCGTATCACCTAAGAACCAGGCCCTGCCCCTGCCCAGACTCACCCCCACACCCCCCAGGGCACTCCCCCAGCTTTTTCCCTCATTTCTGTGAATTTTAGTAATTTTAGGAATCAGGTAATTTTCCAGACAAATTGCGTAATTACGCAAATTCCCAAATTTAGGACCTATTTGCAATTTATGGATTTACAGGGGTTTTTCTGCAAAATTCCAAGTGAGGTGTCAACACCTCATTGGCCGGTGATCGTGGACCGTCCATGTGGCATGGGTCCCACCTGGAAAATATCAGCCTAGATATTTTAAGTATTAAATTATCTAAATACCCCTCATTTTCAAACTAATTACAACAATGCCATTGGCCCTAACCCTATATATACTACCCATCCCCACCACCCGAACTCACCCCACACCACCCTCCGGCCACCTCCGCCCACCGGACCGCCGCCAACCCCTTCGCCCCTCACCCAGCCACCCCCCCGGCCGACGGCCACCCTCCCTGGCCGCCGCCGGCGCAGCCCAGAGCCCCGCAGTGCCCCCACCCCGACCTGCACACAGCAGCTACCTCACCACCCGACCGCCCCTCACGACCGCCTCCGGCCACCGTGCACCACCGCCACCACCCCCACTCGACTCGCCCCGACCCCCTCTACCCGACCACCACCCTCACACCGCCCCACGACACCCCCAGCCGCCGTCAGACTCCCCGCAGTTCCTCCCTGTAAACCCCCTGAATTTTCAAATTATTAAATCTTGGATTTTTCCCAATTTTCTGGAATTTTCTGGAAATTTTCTGTAATTAAAATCAAGGTTTTCAATTAATAAATAATTTTTAAATATTAATAAATAATATTAAAATGTCATAAAAATAACATTTTTGGGTGTAAAATGGAAAATTGGACTTAGGGTAATTTTTCTGGAATTTATTGGACCTCAGACCTATTTTTAAATGCCTAAAAACTATTTATTTAATTAATTAATTATTTATTATTAATTATTATTATTATTATTATTATATATTATTATTATTATCCTAATAATAAACCCACCCCGGCCCAGCCCGTATACCCGACCCAGCCCAATAGCCGGCCCGCGGCCCAAACCCATTAGGCCCAGCCCCTAACGGGTCGGGTCGGGTCCACCCGAACCCGACCCGCCACCCGTTGACCCGTTCCTCTTCTCCCTCTCCCCCGCACGACGACCCGCTCCCCGCGTCCGGCGCCGCTTCAGCCGCCTGCGCCGCGCCACGCAGCCACGCGCCTCCGCCCGCTGCGCCTAACCCCGTGCTGGCCGCCGCCTCTCTCGGCCTCCCTCCTCCACTCTCCGCCTACAAAACCCCCCCCCTCGACGGCTCCTCCGCCCCGTGCCAACCTTCCCCGACCACCGCTCCGCCGCCGGCTCACCCCCGCTGCTCCGCCGTCCACCGCCACCCTCGCCCCGACCCCGCCCCACCGTCCTCCTCCCCGCCGCAGCCGTCCCCGACTCCAGCAGCAGACAGCAGCCGCAGCGGCAAACTCCGGCCGCCCCGCGCCTCCAGCGCCGCCATGAGCGCCGGCCACCGCCTCGCCGCGCTGCCCCGGCCCCCTCCGCCTCAGCCTGGCCGCTCAGCCGCCGCCCTCCGCCGCACAGCACCGGAGCTCGGCCCAAAACCCTAACCCTAGCCCTAATTCCCCCCCCGTATCCGACACAGGACACTGTGTCCTGTGTCGTGTCGGACACGATTTTGCCTGGTTTTTCGGGTCCCCTTCAGGTGCGTGTAACTTTCGTCTCGTAGCTCCGTTTCTATTTCCGCAAATTGAGTTGTGAAGCCTGTATGACCCTCACGGTGTCCGGACAAACTGTTCGGCGCATCGCGTCCTGTGGTGATCGCACACCGCGATCCAAAAACAGGAAAAACCAGACCCTGTTTCACCCCGGAACTGAGTCCGCCCCGCCAAACGGGACGACTTGGTCGCGTGCGGTCTTCACAGATACGTACGCATCGTCGATACGGACGTGTGAGTTTTCGTGGAAGCTGATTCGGGTGTGCGTGCACACCGGAATCAACGCGTATCCGCGGACATCGCCCCGTATCCGCCTTTTCTGCAATTCACCCTAACTCCGTGCACACACGTCGGATCGAGACGAAACTTGCGCCATCGGACTCGTAGCGATACGCTGGTCCTGTGGATCAAGTTTGGTTCGATTCTGAGAACGTTGACGAAATCGCGTGTCGTGGGCCCCACAGGCCCCGCTCGACGGGCGATTTTGTGTTCGGCTCATCGGAATCCAAATCTGGAAGTGCCGTTGGATTCGTATCAGCGTTCCTGACCTGTTGACACTAAGTTTGGTGAATTTGGAGACCTTTGACCCGGACGCATTTTTCGGTGCAAAGCGGGCCCAACGGCGGACCCCGTTTTGATCCGAAACTGCCGTTTTTGCCCTTGTCTCCAAATTGGACCCAAGGACAGGCGTTTCTAGCTATTTGACGTCTTCTGAGCGTGATGGTAATGTTTATTTCAGCTTTTGGACTCATCTTTGGATATTTCCCCGAAGAACTATTAATCGGATCCAAACAACAGGCAAGTACCTGCACTTCAAGCTAATCTTTATATATTGTGATAATTAATTCCCTGCCATACATGTACCCTTGATGTTTACACCTAGTGTTAGAAATATTGAATTTCATGTCTTGAATATTGGAGTTCATGTCTTGTTTTTCATGTCGGGTGGGAGAATACTGAAAGGCATGTAGCTTACCCTGACTCTTGCCTGACTCTTGCCATGATTAATAGCTGTTGGTACACGACTGTCCATCAGCCGGATCTCGATTATTCCTGTTTAATAGCCGTCTATGGCGGCCGGTTTAACCCTATAAACCCCTACATGCCAACTAGGTATTCTAAATACACAAGTTCACACACATAGTTTCTTGTCTTGTTACAGTTCCTATTGTCTGATTGTAGTTCATTTTCCTGTCACCTTGTTCCTGTTTTACTCATGTCCCTGTCTTACAGCAATTAACTCTTAGTTATTGTTACTATTTATTTATGCATATTCTCAACATGATACCTGTCAGTTCTTTTTAATTGTCATAAATATTTAGTTTAAATTTTGTTGTGCATTGTGTACTTTGCTCCTTTCCTGACTGGATCTGTTGTTTTAGGCGATGATGAGAACTTTGTCCCTACCTATTATGGCCACTATGAGTTAGCAGGTAACACATGAGGAGCCAGTTTCCTCCAGGAGGCTACTTCTGCGGATCAGTTAGCTGTAGCTGCTTATTCTTTCCTTTTCAGCATATACTCGGGTTTGTCCCCGACTTATCTTCTGGCTTGTATTAACTGTGGATTGGTTGTCACAGATTAAATATTATGAAATCTCAGCATTCCTTTTTCCTGTTATTTTCCTTGTCTATTTTACTTTTGTGGATGAGATAGACTTTATATTACCTGTGATTATGCCCTAGACAGCGTACTACCGCCGACACTGCGGCGTAGGCTGGACGTGCCCACGCACTCGTGCCCGAATAACCGGGTGCGGGTCGTGACACGTTTTTATGGTGGCCTATGCAGGTCCAACGACTAAATTGTTCGGTTTCAACTCAGGGACCGAACAGGCCTGCAATAAAGCTAGGATAAGTTTATAGGATCTCATCCACTTGCTTGAATCGTTTTTGATATCTGTATCGTATTCGAACTAATATAAACTTGCATCTTGCCTTAATTCCTGTGCGCCTCTTATTGGTTATTTTGGATACAGGGAGATGGACCCACAAGCCAGCAACGAGACTCATGCAGAAACACCACAAACCGTTGTGATTACCCAAGGAAACGATGTGATACCACTCGGTGAAGGCCAATCATCACAAGGCAGTCAAGCAAGTCAGCCTGCCTCAATAATCCGTCAAGATGGCATTCCACCCTCGACGCAGCCTATTCCACCGATGCCTTCCTTCCCACCGGGACCGCCTATGGACGAACAGCAGATGTTCCGCATGTTCTACATAATGATGCAAGCCTATCAGAAGGTTCAACAAGAAACTCAGCAAAACCAAGCGGAGAACTTCATCGACAGAATTAGCTCGGAGTCACGTAAGCCAAGCAGTTCAAATGCAATTACCTTCGACGAAGACGTTCTTACTGCAGCACGACCTGTGGAGTGCACCACAAGGATCGAGTCTAGCCGGAAGCGGCCGTATGCGTCAGCACCGGACCAAGCATAGCAGGAAAGAGCTGCAAAGCGACCACAGATGAATCCAACCCAAGGGCAGAACCAACGAGCTCCCATTTGTGGCTATTGTCGAAAATAAGGTCATATTTGGAAGGATTGTAGAAAGAGGCTAGGTGTCTGTCTATTTTGTGGATCAGCAGCACATCGAGTGAGGGACTGTGCAGCTGCTCCAAGAACACGGACAAACTTACGCGATGACCGTGGAGAACGTGCAGACTCTTAGAGTCACTAATGCGCGTAAGTGATTTCTTTTAGCTGCCCTTCTAGTATTGTTTAGCCCGCGCCTATTGGTTCGTGACCTCAGCCCCAACCTAGTAATTTTGAACTTGCTAATAACCTGGTATGCTTTTATATTTAATAACTGTAGAGATTGTAGAGTTTTCTGTTATTTTGGTTATTATGTGAATTTAAATTTTGTACCTCCTTTCATCATCATCTAGCGCACTTAATTTTGATGTACTTTGTTTCTGCTGCTATTCTATAGCCTAGTTTTGCAAGCTTACTCTTTATCAGGCTTGTTCATGACACGTGTATTATTGGACGCGTACACTAATACAAGTGTCTGTTCAGAATCAGTGTATTACGGTCTGATCAACCTTGGTGCATTTTGATTCGCACTTCGCACGACTACTTTACGTGGATTGAGATACGTAGTGATTAGTAGACAAACATACTTGACCTAGACATGCTGAGCATATCGTATCAGTTACATAACTAAACTAATACGAGCATGCGAATAAATGACTACCAGAATAGAACCTCAATCCATAACCGCCTGACAAATCCTACTAGAATTCTTTAAACGCCTTGATCCCCATACTTCCGTTCTATCACCCCACCCTTGAACTCTTTATTATTGATCTTCGCCTTCCCTTATTTCGGAAAGACGAAATCTCGTGCTGGTATAAGTTCGTACATAGATAGTACTGGATATGCCACATAGGTCGATCACATACTTGAGGATTAAAACTTTCGTAATTGAGGACATATCATATGTGATATGATCGGCATTGAAGTTCGAGGAGTGAATGACATAAGTAAACATATTAAGGATTATTTTCTTAGAGTATATGGTCTTTTGTGATGAATGGGTAAACTCTAAGTTGGGTAGCAATGCAGTTGTCAACTCGAGAGGAATGTCCTTTGGATTGTGACCGAGTAAGGTTAGATTGGAAGAAGCAAGCCTTTATAATTTTGAAAATTTAGAGGAGTGACTAAGATGATTAATGAATTGATATCGAGGACCCAATAGTTACATCCTAGGTACATGATTTAATTTTGAATAATTAGAGTAAAATCGTCAACTTGAATTTAGAGGATGTAATTCAGACTTGAACATTGGTGGACTACACTTAAATTATTTTTCAATTTGATGATTTGAATTAAGAATTTAAAAGTTGATGGTTGGACTACCTAGTTGGAATATTGAGGATGTGAATGTAATTTAAAAGGGCTGAAACATACAAATATTGTTGGACTCGAATCACTTCTAGAGGAATTATGATAATTCGAATCGTGAGGCAAGGTCATCTTTAAAAGACTATATGGACTAAAAATTAAAAATCTGCTTGTGGATAATTTGAGGAAGTAAGAAGTAATAACCATAGGTTGAATTTTGATGGGAACAAGTAGTCGTCTTAGCCTTGAAGTGGTTGCAGTGGACATGATTAGAATTTAAATTATCGCAAGGAGATTGCGATTGATGTACATGAAAGGTTAATAGAGTATGGCTTTAATTTTAAATTTCGAGGACGAAATTTTTGTAAGTTGGGTAGGTTGTAAACCCCCTGAATTTTCAAATTATTAAATCTTGGATTTTTCTCAATTTTCTGGAATTTTCTGGGAATTTTCTGTAATTAAAATCAAGATTTTCAATTAATAAATGATTTTTAAATGTTAATAAATAATATTAAAATGTCATAAAAATAACATTTTTGGGTGTAAAATGGAAAATTGACTTAGGGTAATTTTTCTGGAATTTATTGGACCTCAGACCTATTTTTAAATGCCTAAAAACTATTTATTTAATTAATTATTTATTTATTATTAATTATTATTATTATTATTATATATTATTATTATTATCCTAATAATAAACCCACCCCGGCCCAGCCCGTATACCCGACCCAGCCCAATAGCCGGCCCGCGGCCCAAACCCATTAGGCCCAGCCCCTAACGGGTCGGGTCGGGTCCACCCGAACCCGACCCGCCACCCGTTGACCCGTTCCTCTTCTCCCTCTCCCCCGCACGACGACCCGCTCCCCGCGTCCGGCGCCGCTTCCGCCGCCTGCGCCGCGCCACGCAGCCACGCGCCTCCGCCCGCTGCGCCTAACCCCGCGCTGGCCGCCGCCTCTCTCGGCCTCCCTCCTCCACTCTCCGCCTACAAACCCCCCCCCCCCTCGACGGCTCCTCCGCCCCGTGCCAACCTTCCCCGACCACCGCTCCGCCGCCGGCTCACCCCCGCTGCTCCGCCGTCCACCGCCACCCTCGCCCCGACCCCGCCCCACCGTCCTCCTCTCCGCCGCAGCCGTCCCCGACTCCAGCAGCAGACAGCAGCCGCAGCGGCAAACTCCGGCCGCCCCGCGCCTCCAGCGCCGCCGTGAGCGCCGGCCACCGCCTCGCCGCGCTGCCCCGGCCCCCTCCGCCTCAGCCTGGCCGCTCAGCCGCCGCCCTCCGCCGTACAGCACCGGAGCTCGGCCCAAAACCCTAACCCTAGCCCTAATTCCACCCCGTGTCCGACACAGGACACTGTGTCCTGTGTCGTGTCGGACACGATTTTGCCTGGTTTTTCGGGTCCCCTTCAGGTGCGTGTAACTTTCGCCTCGTAGCTCCGTTTCTATTTCCGCAAATTGCGTTGTGAAGCCTGTATGACCCTCTCGGTGTCCGGACAAACTGTTCGGCGCATCGCGTCCTGTGGTGATCGCACACCGCGATCCAAAAACAGGAAAAACCAGACCCTGTTTTACCCCGGAACTGAGTCCGCCCCGCCAAACGGGACGACTTGGTCGCGTGCGGTCTTCACAGATACGTACGCATCGTCGATACGGACGTGTGAGTTTTCGTGGAAGCTGATTCGGGTGTGCGTGCACACCGGAATCAACGCGTATCCGCGGACATCGCCCCGTATCCGCCTTTTCTGCAATTTATCCTAACTCCGTGCACACACGTCGGATCGAGACGAAACTTGCGCCATCGGACTCGTAGCGATACGCTGGTCCTGTGGGTCAAGTTTGGTTCGATTCTGAGAACGTTGACGAAATCGCGTGTCGTGGGCCCCACAGCCCCGCTCGACGGGCGATTTTGTGTTCGGCTCATCGGAATCCAAATCTGGAAGTGTCGTTGGATTCGTATCAGCGTTCCTGACCTGTTGACACTAAGTTTGGTGAATTTGGAGACCTTTGACCCGGACGCGTTTTTCGGTGCAAAGCGGGCCCAACGGCGGATCCCGTTTTGACCCGAAACTGCCGTTTTTGCCCTTGTCTCCAAATTGGACCCAAGGACAGGCATTTCTAGCTATTTGACGTCTTCTGAGCGTGATGGTAATGTTTATTTCAGCTTTTGGACTCATCTTTGGATATTTCCCCGAAGAACTATTAATCGGATCCAAACAACAGGCAAGTACCTGCACTTCAAGCTAATCTTTATATATTGTGATAATTAATTCCCTGCCATACATGTACCCTTGATGTTTAAACCTAGTGTTAGAAATGTTGAATTTCATGTCTTGAATATTGGAGTTCATGTCTTGTTTTTCATGTCGGGTGGGAGAATACTGAAAGGCATGTAGCTTACCCTGACTCTTGCCATGATTAATAGCTGTTGGTACACGACTGTCCATCAGCCGGATCTCGATTATTCCTGTTTAATAGCCGTCTATGGTGGCCGGTTTAACCCTATAAACCCCTAAATGCCAACTAGGTATTCTAAATACACAAGTTCACACACATAGTTTCTTGTCTTGTTACAGTTCCTATTGTCTGATTGTAGTTCATTTTCCTGTCACCTTGTTCCTGTTTTACTCATGTCCCTGTCTTACAGCAATTAACTCTTAGTTATTGTTACTATTTATTTATGCATATTCTCAACATGATACCTGTCAGTTCTTTTTAATTGTCATAAATATTTAGTTTAAATCTTGTTGTGCATTGTGTACTTTGCTCCTTTCCTGACTGGATCTGTTGTTTTAGGCGATGATGAGAACTTTGCCCCTACCTATTATGGCCACTATGAGTTAGCAGGTAACACATGAGGAGCCAGTTTCCCCCAGGAGGCTACTTCTGCGGATCAGTTAGCTGTAGCTGCTTATTCTTTCCTTTTCAGCATATACTCGGGTTTGTCCCCGACTTATCTTCTGGCTTGTATTAACTGTGGATTGGTTGTCACAGATTAAATATTATGAAATCTCAGCATTCCTTTTTCCTGTTATTTTCCTTGTCTATTTTACTTTTGTGGATGAGATAGACTTTATATTACCTGTGATTATGCCCTAGACAGCGTACTACCGCCGACACTGCGGCGTAGGCTGGACGTGCCCACGCACTCGTGCCCGAATAACCGGGTGCGGGTCGTGACACTCCCCGACCACACGACCACCCGCCTACCCGATCAACCCGACCGCCTCCAGCTCCCCCTCCGACCGTCGTGGACCTCCGCCACCTCCTCCGAGCTGTTCGCCACCCCCTCCTCCACCATCCAGACCACCTGCACCGCCGCCTCCGCCGCCGGCTGCGCCACTGCCGCCGCTGCAAGCTGCCGCTGCAGCTGTCACTGCTAGCAGCCACTGCTGCTGTGACCGCCGTCCCGTCCAGCCGCCGACCGCTCCGCCGCCGTCCTCCCGCCGGCGGCAAGCCTAGTGGGTCCCCCACCTGTCAGGTATATACCCCCCATTTCCTGTACGTATACGTATAATTTTATGTATATGTATGTATATATGTATATATATGTATATGTATATATATTTATATTTATATATATATATATATGTTTATATATATATTATAATATATATTATAATTATTATTACTGTATATGTACAGTATAAATATACAGTATACATATATTATTTAGTATGTATTTAATATATATATTTATGTATATATATATATATATCTATGTATATTTATACATATATACTATATATATATAATGTATTATATATTTATACATATATATATAATGTATTATATATTATTATTATATTTACATAAATATATATACAGTGTATATATATTTATTATATGTATTATGCATTTTTATTATTTAATATGCATTTATTTCAGTTATTTATATATATATATATATACATATATTTACTATTATATATTATATTACATATATATATATGTTTATATATATATATATGTATACATATATATATATATATATATATATATATATATATATATATATATATATATATATATATATATATATATATATATATGTACATATATTATAGAATTATTACAGTATATAAATATGTATTATACTATACATATATAGTATTACTATTATATATTATATGTATATATATATATATGCTTTTTATTTTATTTATAATATATATATATGTATATATATTTTCATATATATATAACTATATATATTATAATCTATTATAATTTCAGTATATATATATATAAAACTATTATTTTATATGTATATACATATGGATTTTATGCAAATATATGTACATACATCTACATACATACATATATATATATATTATATATTATATATAAATATTATTTATCTCAGATTATATATATATTAAATATATATATATGTATTATATTTCTTAATATATATATAAGTATACATGTATATATATATAAATATATATAAATATATATATATATATATATATATATATATATATATATATATATATATATATATATATATATATATAATATATATATATATATATATATATATATATATATATATATGTTGCATATAAGCTATATTGAGCTATATATATATATATATATATGAGTATATTTTTCTTCTGTATATAGTATATATATATAAATTGCTTTATATTTTATATGTATATATTATGTAGTATATAAAATATATATAGCATATGTATTTTATTAATTTTTTGTATTTGTATATATGTACATAACTATATATGTACTTATATTGTTTATCTCTAGGTATGCTTTTTGTATACTTATATAAATATAAGAATATGTAATATTATTATTATGCTCATATATTATATGTATTAAATAAATATATATTATTTTACATAAAGTATACAATACTATATATAGTATGTATTATATATATATATTATATAGGGATTTACATATACCTATATTTTATATATGCTATGATATTTAATGCACACTTTATTTAAATATTATTTACGAACCCTGTATGTCCTAAACAGAGTACCTCTACGACGCAGTCAGTGACCCCCTGTCACAGGGCCCCTCAGAATTGACTGCAAGAACAGGTTCTTGGTGCTTCCAGCACAAAGGCGTAGGCAAGTATACCTTGCCAAGTTTTTACTGTTTAAATATTAAACTGTTGAATGTTATTATTAGTAAATTTCATATGACAGTAAGTATCTGAGACTGCCTCGGGTACCATCAGCATGTACATTGACGTGCAGTGTAATTAACCTAGTCTTTACAGACTTACCATCAACTGTGAAGTTATCCTAATATCCTCTTAGACCCTGACACGGGTACACGCAACAAGGTTGCACTTCATTTTGGGATGCAAGTTTACGTAGTTGATTAGCTACCAGTACGTACGACGTGCATCACGGATTAGAATAAAGTCAGGAGAGCTATGACTTGGCATTAGTTACATTGGGCGGGGAGAACGACTAAAAGACGTATGGGACACCCACCTCTTTATCCCGATACCGCACTCGACGGAGTGATACGGCTGTTATATATATATTCCGGTGACCATGCTCCTCGGAGATGGTGTATTGCATAGTGCCCTTGAACGGGGGCATATGTGGCATATATTAGCCAGTCACTACGGATTGGTGAATTACGTCAGCATATGTCTAGCCACACTTTCCCATACGTACTAGGTTGTCTCAAATTGCATTCACTTAGATGGCTAGCACACCCTGTTATTTATTCAGTATTCATATACATGGCATGCTTTTCTGTATCTTGTTATGTCCCACTGAGGACCTGGTTTCCTGCCAGGTTTAGATGAGACACTCTACCCCACAATACACGGACCTGGACAGGAGACAGGAGATGCCCCTGAGAAACAGTTAGAGGAGATGCCATCAGAGTCTGCTTGAGTACACTGGAGTTGGAACTACATATTTCGAGGACGATGCACTAGTTATCTTATTTTGCTTATCTTTTGTAGTGGATTTGTTCCCACCAGTTATTATCTGATTTGTATCATGACATTTCAGACTTAGCTATATATATATTCAGCACTATTTTCTATATTTCATGATATTTCTGTGGATGAGATAGATTTACCTGTACTTAGACTTGTAGTATTTTAGGACAGCGTAGCACATCACTGTGGGTCCATTAAATTGGATAAACCCTTAAGTGACGTGTCAGCTGGCCAATGCCACGTAGCCTAGTTCCGTATATTTTTGGGACTGGGGCGTGACATGGTTTTAGTGGTGGCCCATGCAGGTCCAGTTAATTGCTAGTGGTGTGATTACATGCCCAGCAAGCCTGCACTAGGATAGGAATACTAGGTCTCATCCACTCTGACTTCATCCATAAATTCTTGCATCCTGCTTGATTATCATTTATTATTTCCTTCGTACTTTTCTAAATTATTCTATCTTCTTCAGAAATATGGACATACCCAGCGGACACGCTAATAATGGGGTTGACCAAGCAACAGACCCATCGCCAGATGTCCAAAGGACTCCAACCCTTCCGAGAGACCAATCCCCAAGAAGGATGCTGGTCAATCCAACAACCCCAGCCCAGCTAGAAGGGCAAACATTCCAAGCACCAACACCGCAGGCGGAGACACCTTTGCCTCCACCTCCAGCCCTCTCAGCCCTGATGCCACAGCTTGAGGGACAAACCCAGATATTTCAATATTTCCAAACCCTGTTGCAGGCTCAGTGGCAACAGACTGAAGTCCTGAGACAGGCTCAGTGGCAACAAACTGAAGCCCTGAGACAGACCTTGATAACAGCTCTGGAGATGACAACTGCCCCGGCACTAGCACCTGTCCAACCCCCTAACACTATTCAAGGATTTCGCCGAATGAGCCCGAGAACCTTTTCTGGCAACGAAACTCCAGAAGAGAACTCAGACTGGATCTCCAACACGAAAATACTGTTGGAAGGTTCACAGATTCATCCCGACCTATGGATAACCGCAGTAAGGGCCCAACTAAAAGGCAACGCCCATCACTGGTGGGACTCCATCGAGCGCAGCACCGGCAAGAACCATACTTGGAAGCAATTCCTGGAATACTTCAAGGCGAAATACTTTCCAGCCACGGCTAGAGATAATCTGTACTCCCAGTTCCTGCATTTGGAACAAGGAAATATGACCGTCGACGCCTACGACGCAGAGTTCAGTCGACTAAGTCAATTCGGTGCCATCCTAATACCTAACGAGCTGGAGAAGGCCCTGAAATTTCATTACGGCCTTACCCTCGAGCTCCAAGGGCATACCACGGCACAGTCGAGGATTTCCTACGAGGAAGTTCTTTCAGAGGCAAGGATACAAGAAGCCATTGGCCGAGAAGTAAGATGCTCAAATCCAACCATATCAGCCCGAGACCAGACCGGAGCAGGAGGACCAATCCGTCACCAGGGAAATCAGACACAACACAAGACGGGGCCATATCAACACAAGAAACTTTCGACTTGTCACCATTGTGGCAGGCAGGGACATTATGCTAAAAACTGCCGAAGGAAGTATAGACTATGCCTGATATGTGGAGACAATCAACATCGGGCCAGAGATTGCCCACAGCACAGAGAAGCAGTACTCCAGAATGGGCAAGGACCAGCAGCACCAGCCCAGAAAATGCAACCCCCTACTAGAGTTCAGCATTCTCCAGCATCTGGAAGATTTCAGAGGGGACCACCCTTGGCCACTCAGAAATCGCAGTACTATCTAGCCAGACAACAAACTGAAAGACAAAGGCACGAGCAGGCCTTTGCACTAGCTGCAGTTGTAGAAGAACCGGAAGGTGAAACCATTTCAGGTACCACTATAGTTATATTATTACCTACAAACTGTATTATTTGATTCTAGAGCTACACTGTCTTCATATCTAGTAGTTTCGTAGCCATGCAAATAGCCATTTTACCATAGGAGGCATTGTTCCAGTTACCAACATTACTAAAGCATGCTAGTAGTCATATATAATAGAGTAATGAGGACGCGATTCTTGGTACTTCCAATACCAAACTTCGACGCTGTCTTAGGCATGGATTGATTTAAACCAGTACAAATGCTATACTAGACTACGGGAAGAGAAGCATCATCTGTAGACCACCAAGTTACCCATTCAGATATAGATAGTACCTATGATAGCAAATCATAGTAGTTAACCCTAGCTACCGACCGAACTAAATATTGTTTCCACCTCTAGATAATAATCAGGACTAAGCAAGAATAGATAGGTAGATAGACTTTGATTGCTAGGCTCAAACATGAGAATGAAGTGATAGCTGAGAACTTAAGGTAGTTTTGGAAATAGAGCAATTGGATTTAAGGAGAGATTATAGACAGATTTTAGCCTTGAAAGAAAATATCATGAACTACCATTAATATACGACCTGTTGTAAACCGGATGATACCCCTATGATTTGGATGAAGGGTATACATAGAGTAAAATAGGAGATCATGTGTTTTGAAGATCCCACTACCCGAGGAACTATCAGACTTGGAAGAAGAGAAAAACTATGCCCGAGGGGCATCAAACCCTTAGATGTGATGGAACACATCGGAGAAATGAATTACAAGATAAACTCTTCCTCAGACATTAGAAAGTACATGACGTCTCTCACGTATCCCAATTAAGAAGGTACACTCCGAACCCAAGTCATGTGCTGGACCATTCAGAGATCACCATCGGTCCAAGCTTATCATACCAGGAGGAGCCGTAGAAATCCTAGATCGAAGCGAGAAGATGTTGCAAGGCCAGACTATCCTTTAATTCGTATTGCATGAAAATATCATGCACCAGGCAAATCAACCTGGGAACGAGAAAAGGATATTCGATAATGTTTCCCCCATCTATTTTCAGACCAGGGTATGTCCAAATATCTCAAATTAATCAATCTTTCATTTATCATTATGTCTGTTTTTATTTCGAGGACGAAATATTCTAAGGAGGGTAGATTGTAAACTTCCTCGACCAGATTTCAGTATTTTAAAATTATTTTTAGCTAATTAGAATTATTGCAACTTTTTAAATTTAATTTTGTTTACATATCCTATTGATTGTGCACCTGTACTTCACATAATTAATTAGAGCATTACACTAGCTGTTTTTCCCAAACTAAATTCACATACCTGCCCTAGACTTGTTAGACTATTTTTCTAATTTTTGTGCAACTCCCAGATGTTTTATTTTGAGCCTCGTTTGAGACGCACAAATATCGTTACAAAAGTTCGTATTTAGTTCCTATTTAATTTTCTGCTCTTTACCCATCTCTGTACCCCTAGAGATTTGAGGACCAGTAGACACCTGTTTTGCCCAAACAAAAATACGATAATATTCTAGACTGAATATACTACAATTAGTGTATTGACACTGTAGAAAAATTATGATCCTAACTGCCCCTAAATAATTAGTGAACATCGTGCGCAGTATTTATTAAATAATAAATACGGTGACCCGTATCACCTAAGAACCAGGCCCTGCCCCTGCCAAGACTCACCCCCACACCCCCCAGGGCACTCCCCCAGCTTTTCCCCTCATTTCTGTGAATTTTAGTAATTTTAGGAATCAGGTAATTTTCCAGACAAATTGCGTAATTACGCAAATTCCCAAATTTAGGACCTATTTGCAATTTATGGATTTACAGGAGTTTTTCTGCAAAATTCCAAGTGAGGTGTCAACACCTCATTGGCCGGTGATCGTGGACCGTCCATGTGGCATGGGTCCCACCTGGAAAATATCAGCCTAGATATTTTAAGTATTAAATTACCTAAATACCCCTCATTTTCAAACTAATTATAACAATGCCATTGGCCCTAACCCTATATATACTACCCATCCCCACCACCCGAACTCACCCCACACCACCCTCCGGCCACCTCCGCCCACCGGACCGCCGCCAACCCCTTCGCCCCTCACCCAGCCACCCCCCCAGCCGACGGCCACCCTCCCTGGCCGCCGCCGGCGCAGCCCAGAGCCCCGCAGTGCCCCCACCCCGACCTGCACACAGCAGCTACCTCACCACCCGACCGCCCCTCACGACCGCCTCCGGCCACCGTGCACCACCGCCACCACCCCCACTCGACTCGCCCCGACCCCCTCTACCCGACCACCACCCTCACACCGCTCCACGACACCCCCAGCCGCCGCCAGACTCCCCGCAGTTCCTCCCCGACCACACGACCACCCGCCTACCCGATCAACCCGACCGCCTCCAGCTCCCCCTCCAACCGTCGTGGACCTCCGCCACCTCCTCCGAGCTGTTCGCCACCCCCTCCTCCACCATCCAGACCACCTACACCGCCGCCTCCGCCGTCGGCTGCGCCACTGCCGCCGCTGCAAGCTGCCGCTGCAGCTGTCACTGCTAGCAGCCACTGCTGCTGTGACCGCCGTCCCGACCAGCCGCCGACCGCTCCGCCGCCGTCCTCCCGCCGGCGGCAAGCCCAGTGGGTCCCCCACCTGTCAGGTATATACCCCCCCATTTCCTGTACGTATACGTATAATTTTATGTATATGTATGTATATATGTATATATATGTATATATATTTATATTTATATATATATATATATGTTTATATATATATTATAATATATATTATAATTATTATTACTGTATATGTACAGTATAAATATACAGTATACATATATTATTTAATATGTATTTAATATATATATTTATGTATATATATATATATATATATATATATCTATGTATATTTATACATATATACTATATATATATAATGTATTATATATTTATACATATATATATAATGTATTATATATTATTATTATATTTACATAAATATATATACAGTGTATATATATTTATTATATGTATTATGCATTTTTATTATTTAATATGCATTTATTTCAGTTATTTATATATATATATACATATATTTACTATTATATATTATATTACATATATATATATATATATGTTTATATATATATATATGTATACACATATATATATATATATAATATATATATATATATATATATATATATATATATATATATATATATATATATATATATATATATATATATATATATATGTACATATATTATAGAATTATTACAGTATATAAATATGTATTATACTATACATATATAGTATTACTATTATATATTATATGTATATATATATATATATATATATATATATGCTTTTTATTTTATTTATAATATATATATATGTATATATATTTTCATATATATATAACTATATATATTATAATCTATTATAATTTCAGTATATATATATATAAAACTATTATTTTATATGTATATACATATGCATTTTATGCAAATATATGTACATACATCTACATACATACATATATATATATATTATATATTATATATAAATATTATTTATCTCAGATTATATATATATTAAATATATATATATGTATTATATTTCTTAATATATATATAAGTATACATGTATATATATATATATATATATATATATATATATATATATATATATATATATATATATATGTTGCATATAAGCTATATTGAGCTATATATATATATATGAGTATATTTTTCTTCTGTATATAGTATATATATATAAATTGCTTTATATTTTATATGTATATATTATGTAGTATATAAAATATATATAGCATATGTATTTTATTAATTTTTTGTATTTGTATATATGTACATAACTATATATGTACTTATATTGTTTATCTCTAGGTATGCTTTTTGTATACTTATATAAATATAAGAATATGTAATATTATTATTATGCTCATATATTATATGTATTAAATAAATATATATTATTTTACATAAAGTATACAATACTATATATAGTATGTATTATATATATATATATTATATAGGGATTTACATATACCTATATTTTATATATGCTATGATATTTAATGCACACTTTATTTAAATATTATTTACGAACCCTGTATGTCCTAAACAGAGTACCTCTACGACGCAGTCAGTGACCCCCTGTCACAGGGCCCCTCAGAATTGACTGCAAGAACAGGTTCTTGGTGCTTCCAGCACAAAGGCGTAGGCAAGTATACCTTGCCAAGTTTTTACTGTTTAAATATTAAACTGTTGAATGTTATTATTAGTAAATTTTATATGACAGTAAGTATCTGAGACTGCCTCGGGTACCATCAGCATGTACATTGACGTGCAGTGTAATTAACCTAGTCTTTACAGACTTACCATCAACTGTGAGGTTATTCTAATATCCTCTTAGACCCTGACACGGGTACACGCAACAAGGTTGCACTTCATTTTGGGATGCAAGTTTACGTAGTTGATTAGCTACCAGTACGTACGACGTGCATCACGGATTAGAATAAAGTCAGGAGAGCTATGACTTGGCATTAGTTACATTGGGCGGGGAGAACGACTACAAGACGTATGGGACACCCACCTCTTTATCCCGATACCGCACTCGACGGAGTGATACGGCTGTTATATATATATTCCGGTGACCATGCTCCTCGGAGATGGTGTATTGCATAGTGCCCTTGAACGGGGGCATATGTGGCATATATTAGCCAGTCACTACGGATTGGTGAATTACGTCAGCATATGTCTAGCCACACTTTCCCATACGTACTAGGTTGTCTCAAATTGCATTCACTTAGATGGCTAGCACACCCTGTTATTTATTCAGTATTCATATACATGGCATGCTTTTCTGTATCTTGTTATGTCCCACTGAGGACCTGGTTTCCTGCCAAGTTTAGATGAGACACTCTACCCCACAATACATGGACCTGGACAGGAGACTGGAGATGCCCCTGAGAAACAGTTAGAGGAGATGCCATCAGAGTCTGCTTGAGTACACTGGAGTTGGAACTACATATTTCGAGGACGATGCACTAGTTATCTTATTTTGCTTATCTTTTGTAGTGGGTTTGTTCCCACCAGTTATTATCTGATTTGTATCATGACATTTCAGACTTAGCTATATATATATTCAGCACTATTTTCCATATTTCATGATATTTCTGTGGATGAGATAGATTTACCTGTACTTAGACTTGTAGTATTTTAGGACAGCGTAGCACATCACTTTGGGTCCATTAAATTGGGTAAACCCTTAAGTGACGTGTCAGCTGGCCAATGCCACGTAGCCTAGTTCCGTATATTTTTGGGACTGGGGCGTGACAAATCCGGACAATTATGATACAGCGGGACCTAGTTGCAATCCGGACAATTATGATGCAGGTGAGAAGGCACCGAATGTCGATGCTGCAAAGTTTATGGAGTTGCTGGAGAATGCAAGGAATCCACTATATCCTGGTTGGGAGGATCATTCACCGTTGGAGGTGGTTACAAGATTATTGAGCAGCAAGTCCGATTTTAACATGTCGTAAGAATGCTATAATCGACTGATCGATTTGATTATAAAGATCTCCGAGGGTGCAAAGTTGCCTAAAGACTTCTATCGATCTAAGAGGATAGTGAGATCGCTTTGGATGGGATACGAGAAAATTGATGCATGTCGCAACGGGTGCATATTGTACTACAAAGACGACAAGGATGAAGATGCGTGCAGATTTTGTGGTGTTGATCGCTACAAGGCCACTATTAGAGAAAAGTTTGTCGGTACAAGGAAGCCTACCGATTCGATGCACTACTTGCCTTTGATGCCGTGGTTGCAGCGGTTGTTTATGGTTAAGGAGACTGCAGAAAATATGAGTTGGCACAGGCAAAATCAGATCGAAGGAGTATTGGATCAGCCATCCGATGGAGAAGCATGGAAGCACTTTGATCGAGAGTATCCACATTTTGCTTCGAATCCGCGTAATGTCAAATTGGGGCTCTCCTCTGACGGTTTTACCCCATTCGGATTTTCGGGCTCCCAGTATTCATGTTGGCCTGTGATCGTCACTCCGTACAATCTACCGCCTTGGATGTGCATGAAGACTCCATATATGTTCCTAACCGTTATTATTCCGGGTCCGAACAATCCGAAGAGGAACATCGATGTGTATTTATATCCTTTGATAGATGAGTTGAATCAGCTGTGGAAAGTAGATGCCAACACGTACGATGTTTCTAGAAAGCAGAATTTTCATATGAGGGCAGCACTTATATGGACAATCAACGACTTTCTAGCCTATAGAATATTATCGGGATGGAGCACCCATGGTCGTCTCTCATGTCCGTATTGTATGGACCATAATAAGGCTTTTCGTTTGAAATATGGAGGCAAATCGTGCTTCTTCGATTGTCATCGACAATTTCTGCCGAAGGATCATCCGTACTAGAGGAACCAGAATGCTTTTCGTGCGGGAGTTATGGAGAAGGCCAATCCACCGCCAAGGTGGCCCGGATACACGATATGGGAAGAGGTAAAAGATTTACCAAGTGCTATCGAAGAGCATGCTAAGGGGTACAAGTGTGACGGATTTGGTCGCACCCATAACTGGACGAAGAGGAGTATATTCTGGGATCTGCCATATTGGAGCACCAATCTGATCAGACATAACCTTGATGTCATGCATATCGAGAAGAATGTGTTTGATAACATAATTAATACTGTAATGGAGGTAAAGGGGAAGACGAAAAATAATCCGAAGGCCAGGTTGGACTTAGAAGAAATATGTAGACGTCCTGCATTGCATTTGATAGAGGAGGGAAATGGAAAGTTAAAGCAACCTAAGTCATTTTTCTCACTAGAGAAAGAGGATAAAGGGAGAATTTTCCTACCATTGCCGCCAAGCTTATCCGAGATGCTCTGGATGACCAGAAGGCTCGTGATCGTGCTGGAAAACCGATCCAAGGTTGGATCACACATGAGCAGTGGACTGCGATGAGGGCTAGATTCGACGATCCGAGCTACAAGGAAAGGTCTGAGAAGGCCAAGGCGGCTAGGCGGAATGCTGCCAAGTGGTGTGGTGGCTCGATTCCGATGACGGAATATTTTCATCGTTTGGTATGTTTTTTCTTTTAAAATATATTATTTTAATATAAGTACCATAAAATATTACTTGGAAAAAATGTTTAAGTTTAGTAATAAATAATATATTTTTAACAGGTACAGAGGGGTGATGATGCAAACATGGTGACCGTCTTCTTGGCCACCCATCGTAAGGACAAAAATCTCATTGATGAGAGGGCCTCGCAGACCTATGTAAGTATTACTTTACTTTGTGTTAATTGTAATATAACTTAGGCAATTATCGAGTTTCCAAACCTTTCTAGGCCGAGTATCTTAGGCTGCGTGAGCGGACGACTGCTAGTGCACCTACACCTGGAGAGACTGGTACTTCATCGCGGTCCGCTCCAGCTCCGTCGGCGGATGACCTGTGGGTGACCGCAGCTGGTGGTCTCCAGAGGGGTACGTACTACGGTACGGACTCCTATGGCGCCCTGGTTGCGACGCAATCATCTAGGGCCTCCCCGACAGCTGCGCATTCCACACATCCCTCGCAGTCGCAGCCCTCGCAGTCGTCGGCCAGAGTCCAGGAGGCCGTCCAGGAGGCCGTTGACCGTCAGATTGCGTCTCTCCGTGACGAGTTGCTGTAAAGGATGGAGGAGCAGCCCCGGTCCCAGCTGCAGGCGGACGATCCGATGCTCATCGCACGATTCGATATGCTCGACCGCAGCATGACGGAGCTCCGAGATTTGACAAATGATATTAGAGCCTCGACAGACCGCAACATCATGGAGCTGCAGGCGTCACAGCTATCGATGGGCGAGAGGCTGACGATGATGCATGATTCAATGGTTCATAGCAGTACGAGGCTGTTATCTACCATGGATTCTTACAACCAGCGACTCGCAGACTTGGAATGGGCACGGCCTCCTGGTGCGCCTACATCGACACCGACTCCACCGACGTCACTGCCTTCTCTATCGACATCGGTGTTGATTCCACGGGACGAGTATGATCAGTTCTTATCCTTCAAGCGCGCCGGTGGTCAGCCTCCTGCAGATCCGTAGTAGTATAGCTAGTTACTGGATTTTTTTATTATTATTTAGGATGCGATTGTATGGATATAAATTTGCCATATTCTTAACGATGAGATTTGCTGGATGCTTTTTTTTCTTCAAATTTTATTATATTATTCATATTAAATATGTGTCATTTACGATGAGATTTGCTGGATATTCACACAGTTATAATATATTTTGGTTTACAACTGATGATTGATACTTGGCCTGTATTTACCCAGTGCACTAGAATTTTCCTCCTTGGTGCTGCTACTGTGTCCTTTATTCAATTATTTCTACTACCATCATATACCTGATAATGAACCCAAGGGGGTTGGCAAACCCAGAAATACAATTCAGTAATATTTTTTCTGAAAATTAGCGACGTTTAGCGACGTTTAGCGACGTTCATTTACGTCGCTAACTACATCGCTAATTAGGGATGCTGTTACACGTCGCTAAAGACGTCGCTAACGAAGTCGCTAACGATGTCGCTAAAATCATCGTTGTACGTCGCAAACTGCTGACATGGCAGTATTGCCAGGTCATTAAAGACGTCGGTGTAACGTCGCTATATAAGTCGCTAATTAGCGACGTTTAGCGACTTTATTAAGCGTCGCTAATTAGTGATGATGCGTCGCTAAACGTCGCTAAATTTAACGACACATTAAAGTCGCTAAAAAACGTCGGCATAGCGACGTTTAGCGATGTTTTTTATTTTAGCGACTTGATTTTTCTGACTTCTTTAAAACGTCACTAATTACGTCGCTAAACGTAATTAGGGACATTTTTTGGTCATTTAGCGACGTTTTTAAACGTCGCTAATTTGACTTTTTTTGGTAGTGGATGGTGATGATTATGATGATGAGGATGATTAGGTTAATGATTAGGGTGATTAGGTTAATGATTAGGGTGACGATGATGATGATTATGAGATGATGAGATGATTATGAGGTTATGATGGGGATGATGATTGTGATGATGAGGGTGATGATGATTTTGATGATTGTGATGATGATGATGATTAAGGTGATAATGGTTAAGGGGATTAGGTGATAATGGTGATGATGATGGTTAGGATGGTAATGGTGATGATGTATGTTATGGTGGTGATGATGATAGGGATGATGGTGGTTGAAGTCTGCCGGAGTCCAGCGGCTCAGGAGAAGGTGTGCGGCTATGTTCAGCCGAGAAGGAGAGAAAGAGATGCTGCTGGCGGGTGAACAGGAACAGTGGTCGGCGAAGGACTAACTGGGAGGGATCGGGGTTGCTGTGTCGAGGTCCGGTGGTGATGGCTGTGAGGTCAGGGTCGGCCAGGTGGAGACGAGGCTGCGATGGGGAGTTCAGCGGGGATGACGGTGGTGTTGGTCGACTGAGAAAGGAGGTGACGGTGGGCTGATGGAAGTTCTCAGGCGAGGAGCGTCGGGTGTTATCGTGGAGTCATCGAGGGGAGAGAGACAGTGACTGCAGTCATCTGCGAGGAGCGGAGGGTGGTTCAGGCGAGCGGGATGCAGGCTGAGGAGGGATCGGGGTGAGTCAGGGTGGACTGGACGGAGTTGGCCGTGCTGTCGAGGGGAGGTTGATGATGTCGAGTGGCAGCGGTGGCTCGGCTGCATTGTCGGGCTCAGGTCGGCGGGAGGGTGGATGGCCGTGGTGTTCAGTTGAGCGCGAGAAGGAGAACGTGGAGGAGAGGTGGTGGTGTTGGTGGCGTTAATGGCTGTAGTGGTCGAGATCTGGGTCCGGTGGGAGGAGATCGAGAATGTCGGAGTCGTTGGTGAAGGCTGCTGCGCTGCTAGTCCCGCCATGGTACAGGCGGAGGAAGAAGACGACGGAGGGGAAGGTCCGGCGAGGTCGGGTGGCTGGGCTCCGGCTGCGGGGAGGAGGAGAAAGAAGATGAACAGGAGATTTGGGAAGGGTCGGCTAGGTCTAGTTTTTATGATGTGGTGATGGAAATATGAGAAAAGTTGTATAAATATGTAGAAAAAAGTAGGGTTGGGTTGACCTAGAGGATTGGGCTTGGTCAACATCCTACTTGGAGTGGGCTTGGCTTCACATAGGGATGTTTGGAGGGTTAGGATTTGCATTGTTTAAAATGCATGGCTAGGATTAGATGAGGGGGTGATGTTGAGTGCTACACACTCCAAAAATCATGGAGAAAATTCATATGACCAAATAATGGAGGGAAAATGGGTTTCTTCATGTGTTGTGTCCAATGGTGTAGACACCTTAATGCATTTTTGCATAAAAAGCGCCAGATAATTGAAAAATTGCACAAAGATGGAAATTAGATTAAATTTATTAAAATTACTGCAAATGGTGTTCTAAAATTAATTAGAAGTACATGTGATAAAATTAGGTGGGACACAAGTGTCATGGACATAGATGACTCAAAATAGAATATTATCATAAATTGGGTTGCACAAAACGGGTCAAGATGGTGTCTCAAATTTCGATTAGAACGCATAAGGATACAAAGTTGAATTTATTTAGAATTAATTATAAACGTCTGCGACGAATATTATGCGACTAAAATGTAGCACAAGAGAGCATAATTATAAATTACACAAAGGTCAGAATAGATGACTGGCACGTCTAGGACAATGATGTAAAATTTGTAGGAAGGCAATGGCTAGTGTAGTGCTCCAATTATCGAAGCAACGATAAGGTGCATTAAGTGATATGAATATTGTAAATTCATCTAAAATACCGTGTTCTATTTCTAATTGGATTCAAACTAGCCATAGTTTCTCTATCTAAGCCAAGTAGGCCTAATTTTGGGCGAGGGGGTTTACACGGTCTAGGGCATTGTCGGCGAGGGCGACGTCGGGACGGGCGGGTGAGGTGGGTCTCGGGGAAGAGGGGGGTCTCGAGGGATTTGGGGGGAACAAAACGACTGAGGGAGAAATGAAAAATCAAACCCTATATTAAAAATTTAGCGACATCTTTTAGCGACGTCTTTAAAAGACGTCGCTAAACGTCGCTGATTTCATAATATTTAGCGACATATAGAAAATTACGTCGCTAAACGTCGCTATAGTAAAAATAATAGCGACATTTTACGACATTTGACGACATGTGCTTCCGTAATATTTTTGTAGTTGTTAAGGGTCGCGAACAGTCGCTAACAACAACATTATGCGACGTTCCTTTCTGGCGTCGCTAAATTCATAAATTATAGCAACGTCAGTGAGGAACGTCGCTAAAAACGTCGATATTTCATCAAATTTTGGTAGTGGCTCCGCGAACCCCCGCAAGCAACCCCGGTCAGTTCCGTACCGGCCGATGTCGCTCCCCGCCCTCGCTCATGACGGCCGACGGACCCCCGACCAGCCCAACTCCGGCTGCTGTATGCTGCGACCCCCCTCCCCCCCCCCCCCCCTAATTCTGGCAGCCCTGGAGAGAGAGGGGGGTTATGCGGGAGAGTGAGTACCTGCGCAGGGTTAGCCAGGGGTCGCGGGCGGGGGCACGGGGTTCACCAGGGGTTGCGTACGGGGGCGAGTGGTTCGCCAGGGGATGCGATCGGAGAAGAAAGGGAGTTGTGGGTTAGGAAGGAATGTATAGTTTTGTCTTTTTAAAATTTTTGAGTATGAATATAGAAATTATTATATAGTTGATGGTATCAAGTTAACACATATTAAAGTTGATGGTATCAAGTTGAACATTTTGGATAGTTGAGGGTATCAAGTTATAATTTAGCCAAAATTTAAATATAAAAAATATTTTCAATAGTTACTTTTTATATTTATTTATATCCTACATTGTATTAAATAGAACAAAAATAAGATTTTTTTTGTTACAATATGGTAAGAAAATATTTATATGAAATATATTTTCACGTGTCACGTACTACCTAAAGAGTCACTTTATTTTTAACAATTTTCATCTAGGGTAGAGCCTTAGAAATTTCCGTTAGAGACTATTTTTCTCTCATATAACTTTATTATAGAGGGTTTTTTTTTTTTTTAAAAGAGTCCCACAATATAGAATGTCAAATTTTTTCTCCTTTAAGGGTTTCTTTTGGTTGAGATGAAAGAATGGGATCAAATAAAATGCAACCAAATTTTATTCATACTATATCAGTAAAATTAATAGTACAAAATAACAATAGTAAGTTATTTTATTTGTTACTAGTATATACTCTAATAGGCTGTTTGGATAGGTATAACTTTCACAAAGTGTAAAAGTGACTTATTGTCTTCTGAGAACGAAATGTATATACTTTTAAATTTCATATTAGCTCTTGTTTGCTTAAATTGACTTTTAAAGATTGGATATATAATATTTTATTTGTCTATGTAGGCATTTTACACTTGTATTTGGATGTTAGATATGAAGGTAGTAAAAAAGTGAAAAAGTGTACCATAATAATAATAAAAACTATTAATTATACAACTAAATTGATAATGAGTTATAATAGTAGTTACTTAACATTTTTTATATTTAAGTGCAAACAATTAATATTGCCAAAAAAATATTACGTATTATAATATATTAAATAATATTACAATTGTACATTAGTGTTACTTATTTTAATTATTGAATATTAGCTAAAAAAAATTAATTCAAATTATTTTACATTCATATTATACAAAATAAATTAGTACTAATTATGTAATTAATTAGTAGGATATAGCTAAATAATTAGTATCAATTATGTAATTATTTTATTTAATAACAGTATTATTTTTTAAATAATAAGAAATTAATATAAAATTAGTTATTAATAATTAGTTTTAATTATTATTTTATATATATATATATATATATATATATATATATATATATAGTACTAATTAGTTAAATAATAAGTATTAGTTTTTTAATACTAAATAAAAATTTCATTTAGTAGTTAAATAATTAGTTATTATTTAATAATAATTAGTACTATTTAATTAAATAATTAATATTAATTATTGATTTATTATATTTAATACTAATATTATTTTTTTATTTAATATAAAATAAAAAAATGGGTTAGTATAAAGTAATATTTATTTTATTTTATATTAGTATTATTTTTTAATTAGTTAAATGGTTATTACTAATTATTTAACTAATATTAAATTAGTATAATTATTTAAAAAAATAAGTGAATGTACTGATTATTTTACTAATATTAAATTATTACGAAAGTACTACTTTGCTGTGCTTTATGGGCTATTTGATATTACCTCCTCTTAGATTAGGTATATTGATATTATCCGTCAGTTAGATTAAAAGTTGAGAATACTCCCATGAAATTGTCGTTAAAAATCTGGAAATGTCGTTAATGAGTTTTGAAATTGCCGTTAAAGAATTTTTAACGACACTTTCAGGAAAATATTCTCAACTTTTAATCTAACACTGGGTAATGTCAACAATATACATAATCTAAGAGGGGGTAATATCAAATAGTCTTTTATTAAAAAATAAGAAAAAGTGAGAAAACCTCTTTTGTATACAGAATAAGAGGAAAGAAGCACTAGAAAATAATGATAATTTCAAATTATTGTCTCATGTTTCAATTTAACTAAATATTAAAAATATAAAAATAGTTGAAAATCCGTCCACTTTTATATTTTACTTGTAGCCATCAAAACTTCAAAAGAGACTATACAAAGTATTATTTAGACGGTTCAGATCAGATCACATCCTGGGATGTAATGTTTGCTTTGGGCGCAAGACAAGAAAAGGGTTTAAGGCTGAAAAACCCTCCACTCCATTCTCCAAAGACTCCATTCTCCAAAGGAGAAAGAAAGTAAACAAAAACAAAACAAAAAATTAGAAGAAAGGATAAATAAGGATTTAGTTGGAGATATGGATTCTCTTTCTGAGGAAGACAAGCGCAGAATGGCCTTCATGATGGACCAGCTCCAAGTCCGAGACAGGTTTCTTCTTTCTTCTTCTTCTTATTAATGATGTATTCTTTTCGTAGACATTCGAGTAGACAATTGTTCCTTTCATTAAGTTTCCAAAATATCAAATAATTGCAATGTGAGTAATTTTAATTATGACGAGAACATGATTTAAAGTAAAAGAGGACCAGACCCAGTTGTTTGATGTTTTAAGGATTTACAGTCACTTTTCCAGTTTGAATTTTGAGGAGCTTATGTGATAATATTGTTGAAGCCTTGAAGGGGTTCAGTTTTGATTTTAGATTGCAACGTCAAGGTCGATAGGCACAGTGCCATTTGTTAGGAAAAAAAAATTTGCTAAACGAGAACAATTGATATGATATTTAAAAAGGATTATGATAAATATTCTTAGGTCTCGTTTGCTTGCAGAATTTTGATATTGGAAAAGAAAAGAGGTTTCTTTTCTATGTTTGGATGTCAAAAAAAAAAAAAAAAATCTCATTGGAAGAAAAAATATAGAGAAAAGTGATTCTCCTCACCCAACCATGGAATCACTTTTCTACCATAGGAAATTTATGTTTTTTTCAAAAAAAAATTTCCTCTCCAAACATGAAAAAAAAATGAATATGAATTATAATTTTTCAAAGAAGGGAAAAAAAAAATTAAAGAATTGATTTTCTTTCCTTTCCGCGAATCAAACGAGATTAGAGGAAATAAAAATAAGTTAAGAATCCGGTTGGAACTAAGGCGACATGAAATAGCCGACCTGAGAAAGAAAGTAGTTCTTGTCTCCGGAGGAATTTTTTATTTTTTTTATTTCTCCTCTTTAGTCAAGGTGTCTAATGACCGGACAGTCCAAAATTCGGTTCGACCTGGTTCGATCAAATATGGTCTGGGCCGTCCCAGACCTAGTCAATAGGTCAACCCATCCTGGCCCAGTCCAGAGCATACCCGGATTCGGAATAGATTTGAATTTGGGGGCGATAGTCCGATCTGACCAAAGATGCGGGCCGAATCGGGTTTGTCAAATCCGATCTGGTCAACCTAATCCGGTCTAAAATCAAAAAAAAATTCTTTCCAATTTTTGGTATTTTGGTAAATTATTTAAAAATATTTATAAAATTTCAAATTTTACCCGCATGGGATTTTTTTCCAAAAAAAAAAAATTCAATTTTTTTTTTCAATTTTCTTTTAAAAAATTACAGAGTTTTTAAAAAATTTAGCAGGGCCAATACGATCCTGAGCCGACTCGAACCCAGTTCGGTCAGATACGACCCACCTACTATTCGGATTTGAGTCTGGACTGAATTTGTGTTTTCAAAATTTTGATCCGGACCGACTTGATCCATCTTCTCCTTGGCCTAAGTCCGATCCGATCCAGGATCAGTCAAGTCCGACCAACACTGGATCCTAGTTGACCCGTAACACAACTTAACTTTGGAGTGGTACACCAACCATTAATGCTAGACTTATCATATCGAAGGAGGATCCAACATGATGGTACGAATCAAATTTCTGTTTGCCCAAACATTTGGATAATAATATCTTATTTGAACTTTTTTATTATTTATTGGTAAAAAAGTGGCCATTAACTTAAATTTTTATATTAATTTAAAATTTTGGGGAGGAGGATAGACTATGTATATCACAATTTTGAAAAATTAGACTAGACTTTCTCAGACTACAAAAGTTAGGACAGACTATGGCCTTACTTAGTTTAGTCCCTGTTTTAGGTTATATTTACACGTTTTTTCTAGGAGGAATGTGTTTCAAAACTTCTAGAAGACGAATTTGAAGGATTATGATGTAGTTTGGGTTATTGCTTTGAATATTTGAGAATTTAGGGTTTATTATTGGAAAGATGCAATCGTACACATCTTCCACTTTACCTTGGTCTTCTTGCAATTTCTCTTGGGACGTTGGATTTTTTTTTTCCCTATGTCCGACGATACGTATGTAATTTTGTGCACGTTACTTTACATGTCAACTGGACCCACTATCGTATATCTTCTTTACGATTTGATTCCGAGATCGTCCGTCTAGTCAGAAATGTTATATCTCTTCACACTGACCACAAGAGCCAGTTAAGTTCGGTGGACATTGAAATCACTATATTATTATGATACATCTGATAAGAGAGAAATGAAATAGTAGAATCTTTGATAACAAAAGATGAGGTTACTCTTCTTAGGGTCTGCTTGGCAATTACGGAAGTCGTGATTATGAACGGTTATGAGAGGTCCGATTTTGAGTGATTTTAAGTAACAACTTTTAAACCAATTCAATCCATGCATGGTAAAGAACGATTTTGAAAGACTTTTACAAGAATAAAAATATATATTACACCGATTTTGGAAGATTTTTGAGCCGATAAAAACCAGTGTCTCATAAAAATTATCAAGCAGAAGTTTTCATAAGCGGTCGATTCAAAAATACTCCAAAACTGATAAAAAAAATCCGTTACCAAGCAGACCCTTAAAGATTTAAACCTTTTTTTTTATCTCTTAGTGGACAAAGTTGCTATGCACAAAGAAAAAAGATTTTAAAAGATTCTTACATAAACAAAAAATCCTAGAGTAACTCATGAGTTATTAATTTTTAAAAGTCGACAATGAATAATCGTTGGATTACATACATTGTAATTTTAAATTTTTTCAAAAAACCTAAACAGTACAATTTCCACATGTTCTTAGTTTGAGTTTCTGTATTGGACCTGTCTACATAAAAGTGACACGTCGTCCTGGAAGTTTCTTATATTTTATCTTCATTTTATGTAGTTGCTCTTTAAATACTTTCATGTTTGTGTAATGTTTGATTATAATGCTCTATGTCAATAAAATTTTGCTGGCACCGAAAGAATTACTTTCACAATAATGCTAAGTTTACTACCGAATGCTGACAACCCCTCCGCGCTATATGGATCACACCTCTCCTCCAATGAATGGCTGTCACGTAGCACTTCTGTCACCTGACAGCCACGTGACGGACATCGGGTCCACATATCCTTTCTCACCCAATGGACGGCCGTCATTTGGACGCCACGTGGCGGTTGTAAGAAGGGTGTAAGCATTTGGTTATAGGCATAGCATTGCGGAAACTTTTATCCCCATGTCTGTGCTAAATTAATTAAGTTTAGGCTGCTTGTCACTGCTGACTTTGTGAATTCTCTTTTCATTCGTTCTTTTTTTGGTGTAAGACGTTTTCGGTTCATCTTCAATAGCATTCATTGATTTGATTATGATTACACCAAAATGATGATGTCGTTGATGAGTAGCTTCACTGAGTCGTATTGCAGTTTGAGACTGTACAACGCACTTGTGGAGAGATGCTTCTCTGATTGCGTAGATTCCTTCATGCGCAAGACTCTCGGCAAGCAAGAAGAGAGGTGTGTTCGCAGCTGCACGGAGAAGTTCCTGAAGCACACTATGCGTGCTGGAACGAGACTTGCTGAGCTCGACCAGGGTGCTGCTACAATCGGACTCAACCCTAGCACCACCAACACCAAGTCCTAATTTGTTCCGGAAAGTAAAAGATTCAGCAGCCTATACTTTAGTGATACTGCTGCTGGTATCTTTCAAGTTTCGAAGAGAGTTGGAAAGGTTCTGATGGATGTTAATTTTTGTTGTTGTTGTTGCTTATTTGCTCAAATTAATATGTGGTGCTTAATTTCTCAGACTTTACTTTAAACCTGGTCTCATCTTAATTTCTCAATTTGTTCTGATAGATGTTCATTTTAATCCTGGTCTCATTTTAAAGTGAGTGAGTTCAGAATACTTGGCATTCCATGGGAGGGCCGGCCCAAAGCTCATGGATCCGAGGTGAACTTCCACAATGGACCCTCATTATATGAGACAAGGAGAGGACGCTCGTTATAAAATAATTGACATATCTTTCACTAATATATAATAAGAAAAGTTGAGACTTCACTAATATATAATAATAAAAAGTTGAGACTTTACCATAGAAGTTTTTTTTCCTAAAATATTCTTATCTATGTTTACTACTTAACATAGTTCATTAAATTTAATAGGGATAGGTAATTACATGTGAAAAAAAAATAAAAAAAGATTATTGTTTGTTCTTTCTAAATAGTATAAAATACGTAATATATATATATATATATATATATATATATATATATATATATATATATATATATATATATATATATATATATATACTAGTTTGGAAGCCACATAGCTTTATTCATTGAAAATGGGCTTTAAAAGCAAAACGACATAGTTGGAGGTGTTTAAAGTGAAACTTAGGCTATGTTTGATTGAACCTTTTTTTCATGGAAAATATTTTCTTCACAAAATTTTCACCAATTGTATTATTTGATATCTTATATTTTCTATAGAATTATTTTCCAAAAATTTATAATTTTTTTTTTTCTCCTAAATGGTGAAAAATCAAACTAATCAAACCCATAGAAAAATAATATTTTTCATGAAAAATAATGACAATTGAATACAAAATTAAGTTTTCCATTAATTTTTTTTTAAATTCTAAATTTTTTTTTTCTAAAAAAATAATTTTTTAGAAATAATATCTTTTCTACATTGCAATTAAACGCACAGGGATCTTTATATTTTTACTGGGTTTATTATGGGCTACGAGCCCATAGATAAATCTAAACTTAGACTTGTTGTCCGACGAAGATGAAACCAGCTGGGTTTTCTCTTTTCCGTTCCAAAATCTCCCGCTAGAAGACCCCAGAGTTCTGGAGAACCTTCTAGACTCCAATCACCTATTAGTAACCAGCCCCAACATCTCCCTCCGTCCCAAAATATTTTCCGATTCTTCCAAAATTCGCCTTTCCCTCTCCAAATATCCATCAAAACCCTAACCCTAAAATTCCCGACAATGCCGGCGACGGCGGGTCGGGTCCGCATGCCCGCCAACAACCGGGTCCACAGCAGCGCTGCCCTCCAGACTCACGGCATCTGGCAGAGCACCATCGGCTACGATCCCTACGCGCCCGCTACCGCCAAGGAATCCGGGTCCGGCACCAGACCCGGATCCGATAGCAGCGCCTACGCCAGCTTCCAGGGGCTCCTCGCCCTCGCCAGGATCACCGGGTCGAACAGCAACGAGACACGCGGCGCCTGCCGGAAGTGCGGGCGCGTCGGCCACCTCACGTACCAGTGTCGGAACTTCCTCATCCTCAAGGAGGTGGAGGAGAAGGATGGTGGTGGCGATGGTACTGCTCTCCGGACCGCCGACGCGATCATGGAGAAGATCAAGAAGTCGAGCGGGACCGGGAACGGTGTTCGAGAAGAGAGCAGCGAGGAGGAAGAAGTGGAGAGTTCTAGTTCGGATTCGGACGTGGATCCGGAGATCGAAAGGATCATCAAGAAGAGGTATGGGTGGACTTTGAGTAAGAATGTATCTTTGGAGGAGGAGGAGGAGGAGAGGAGGAGGAGGAGGAGGGAGAGACGGAGCCGGAGGCATAGGAGGGAGAGCGATTCAGAGACCAGTGACGAGTCGGAGGAGGAGGAGGAGAGCAGGCGGTCTGATAGGCACAGGAGGAAGCGACGGAGAAAGAGGGAGGAGGATTCTTTGAGTGCATCCGATAGTCCCTATGGGGATAGGAAGGAGCGGAAGAGAGGAGAGAAGAGGAGTCATCATCGCCGGAGGCATAGCAAGGACTGAATCTTTTAATGGTAATTAGAAAATATTGTGATTAATTTGCAAAAGTTGTTTATTGTGCCAATCTTGGACTTGTTCTCTATAATGGAGATGTATGTTCCATTGCTTTTCTATTTGTCACTTCTTTCTTTGCAATTGAGCGCGTGTATTGCTAGTTTCAAAGCATTTAGTTTTATTGCTAATTGTTAGTTCAGAAAATTATGTACACGATAATATAATTAGTTTGTTGATATTAGAGGAGGGGTGCTCAGTTTGGTGAAATGATTGAGATACAAATCGCAAAATCTTATGGCGATTATTGTGTTTTGCACCAAGGTTCACAATATCGATATCTGACTCGGTATCAGATCCTTCCTATGAGTATCGGGATTAGTGGTATTAACATTATCGTCAGTTGCGGATGGAGTATCCGATTTTTTGGTATCGGAAAGCAAATAATTAATGATAAATTATTAAAATTTTAGAAAAAATATTTTATACATTTAGTTATAAGTTTAAGTATTTCATGTGTTGTTTCTTACTAGTTTTGAAATTGAATGAAATAGTAGCCACCCTTGCCAATCTGGGATAGATAATATTTTTGTTTGAATGCTTATACAACTTTACTATGCTTTTACATACTTGTTCATCGGTCTTCTATGTTCATTTTTTTTTTTCCAAATTGACTAGAAAAGAGCCTCAAAATATCGGTCGGTATCGGTCAGGACATATCAAAATCTATCGGTATTGGCTTATACAACTTTACTATGCTTTTACATACTTGTTCATCGGTCTTCTATGTTCATTTGTTTCCAAATTGACTAGAAAAGAGCCTCAAAATATCGGTCGGTATCGATCGGAACATATCAAAATCTATCGGTATCGGCTTATACAACTTTACTATGCTTTTACATGTTCATCGGTCTTCTATGTTCATTTTTTTCCAAATTGACTAGAAAAGAGCCTCAAAATATCGGTCGGTATCGGATCGGAACATATCAAAATCTATCGGTATCGGTTGATACTGTAAACTATGTTTTGCACACACATCGCCAGATATATGTGATTAAATTTTTTTTTTGAAAATTTTCTATACAAGTCGTATATATTTTCATTTCAATTTATACGGACTTACAATTTTTCATGTGGTTCTTGGATCGTAACGAGACCTACGTCGTAGAGGGTATTTTCAGCAAGTTCTACAATGTTTTTTTGATGCGTGTCTTGGATCGTGATGAGGCCTATGTCATAGAGGGTATTTTCAACAAGTTGTGCCTTATTTTAAGGTTCGAAGTATCGGTATCGGAATATGTATCAGATCTTTTCTATGAGTATCGAGATCGTGGTATCGACAGTATCGGCGATTTTTGATTGGAGTATCGAATTTTTCGGTTTCGAAAAGCAAATAATTATTAATAATTTAATAAAAATTTCGAAAAAATATTATGTACATTTAGCCATAATTTTAAGTATTTTTTGTTGTTTCTTAGTAGTTTTGAAATAGTCGTCACCATGTCGATTGGTTTACCTATGATGGATAAATTTTCTTCTTTTACATGTTTTTACAATCTTACTATGCGTTTATACTGTTGTTGATTGGTCTTTTTCGTTCAATTTGTTTTTGCCGAATTGACTAAAAACGAGACCACCAATGTCGGCATCGGATTAGTATGGGTATATCGAGACATGCCAAATTGTATAGTTATCTGTCGTATCAAATTAGTAAATATGCATTTTTCTCATCTGTGGGGCCACGAGTGACGTTTCGGAAAAGTGTCACAGAACTTGTTGAAAATATCCTCATAAGTAATTCGATACGGTAGATCTAACGACATTTGTCCAATCGCGATCCGTACGATAATATGTGAGCCTGTATCAGTGCATTTAAATAAAAATAAATTTAAATGTAATCATGAAAATATAAATGACTTATATGAAGAAATTTCAAAAAAATTGAATTTTTTTGACACAACTTGCCATTACTAACGGAGACTTGGGTGCTATGTTATCAAAGATAAAGACAATTTCTGTGCTATGTTGCCAAAGTTAATGGCGACTTGGATGTTACATCATCAAAGCAAATGGTGACTTTTCATGTTTAATATTCTTTAGTGATTTAACACTTACATCCTTACTACTAAATGAACGTGCGGTGCACGTAAAATATATTTTTTCTAATATTATTGTAAAGTAGTTTAAATATTTAAATATATTTGAAGTAATTGATATATATATATATATATATATATATATATATATATATATATATATATATATATATATATTAATTACGATTTGATTTGTTATATATTAGATTATATTTTAATTATAATTTGTAATGGATATATCTCTACTCTTTATAAAAAGTCTTTAAATGACTAGTTGTCTAAACCTTACGTATATGCTCACATAATTAAAAATTAAAAAAATAAATAAATTTTTACTAATTGTTTAACTACGTAATATTATAACTATAGCCAACACCTCTTCTAACTCATGTGGCTAAGGTGGGAGGTATTCTCCTTGGTTAGTTAGGTTCGATTTTCCATGGTATTATTTATAAAAAAATTAATTTTTTCAACATTTTTTTTATGTAATATTTATTTTTTAATAAATGGTGGAGTATTTATAAACGGCTTAGACGGCTCGATTTTGAGCCGTTTTCAAGCCTCATTATAAAAGTAGAGATATCACTAAAGCTTATGGCGATGTATAAGATTTGGTGATATGTATCTCCATTTACAATTTCGCAAAACTTAGTACCCTTTCTCTAATATCACCAAACATTAGTATTGTGTAGGTAATTTTCTGTTGTTAGTTCTGAATCCCCTTATAATTTACAAGTACCCCATTTTGGTCTTTGTCTGTGATATCTACAGGAGAATATGTTTGGTAAATTCCTATTATTTTGCACCAGAAGCACGGACACTTCGAAAATTGTTGTTGTGTGTTATGTTGTGAAATGCATGACGCTCTGAAATACACTATGACAAGTCAAAATAGAATGTAATAAGGAATTTATGAGTTTAAAAGAAAGCTGAAATTTGAGCAAAGTAGAAAATGTGACAGATGAGAGCATCTTACATCTCAAGGGTGAGACGTGCTAAGCCAGGCAGTCTATTAGAAGCAAGGTACTAGATTATAGAAGGGCTGAAAAATCTTTTGCATAGAATCATGACAAAATTCATGCTGGAATGAATAGCTATTGCAAGTCTTGTGAGAGGGGTGAGTTGTGTTCATTTGTTGAAATACACATTGTTCCTCAGCGGTTTACTCTTTTATGGTTCATGATGCCATAAGTGCAACAAAAGAAGTTATGGAGGATTTAACTCTGAGAGCACGAGGTGTTTATATTATGAAACTTGCTAGTAATAAAATTATTGACTTGCACAGTTACATGATTGTAGTAGAATGGAGATATGTAAGAGGAATACGTCTAATTACCAAATGGATAGAAGAGAAGAAAATGTATGGAAGTATTAAGCTTACAATTGTCTCTCTTACATATTTCTGTCTCTGGTGGAATTTTTGGATTTTAACAGAATCATTACAGTACAGATTATAGCACAAAACTGGATGATATGCTTCTTATATCTTTATGTTTCTTATTATTCCTTATAAAGTGTCCAGTTATTTCCATATCCATTTTGACTATTGCAAGTCTGGAAAAAAAAATCAGAGAACTTGATGGTACATTGTTCATTTTCTTCTGGTTTTGTTACTAATTATCAGTTAATGGATTTTGATTTCTGTCATCTTATGTATAATCCTGTTGATTTTCTCCTGTCAAAATGGAGCTGATGACCAATAGTTGGTGCAGTGAGAGATGATTTGTGCACAAGACAAAAATGTCTAATATTGCAGGAGGAAGGAGCCAATAGAGCCGGTTCCAGACGGAAGCAAGGTGCTAGATATTATAAATTTTAGTTTTTAATAAACGTTTATTGTCTCACCTCATAGAATATCATGACTCTTGTTAATAATATATGGGACATATATTTCTCATTTTCGGCATGTAAATGAAGTATGTGATACCATCAACTGCGATCATTCCTATGATAGTGAAAGATATACAAAAAGTTTTTACTCGGACACCAAGAGACTGGAATAGTTATATGAAAGTTGATTAAGAATCACTATAATAAGAAAGTAGGCAGCATGACCTACTTCAACGCTCCATACAAGTAATGGAGCTACAAAGAACTAGGTATGGACAACTAGCTAGTGAACTATGGAGTGAAAATTACTAGATGATGAATATTTCAATAGAAAAGAAGATTCGACGGCTGGAGGAGAAAGTTGGATTACTTTTGGCTACATAGTAGAGGGATTTGACTAGAGAATAAAGAGAGAAGATGAGAAAGGAGGAAATAATAGGAAAACAAGAGAACGAAGAGTGGGAAAGAGAGAAGACAAAAAGTATTGAAGATGATGTTAAAAGATATCAAGAGAGTTCAGAAAAGAACATTGATAGTATTGAGACCTTTTTTTCGGATGAGTGCACACCCAACACCACTTTGGACCTGCCCTTAAAGACATGATAACGCCTCAGTTTGCTTAGCAGCAAAGCCTTTGAGAAGCGCCAAACAGGCATACTTGAAACACCAACATTATTTGAGCAACTTTAACTTCTTCTGCTGAAATATCCAGTTTGGACAATATGATTGTTGATCTAAATGCAAAGGCATGCTCTTCATTAGGGACTGGTGACTATGTCGAATGATGGAACCATGGAATATAGCTGAGAGTCTGCACCTACAGTGGTTTCTCTTGATTATTAGAGAGGTCAACAATTTTATGGAGGGCATTTTATTAGTTATCTAATATATATGCATAGGCAGGAGGCCGCTACATTAAATAAATATTTATTATTTCTGTGGCCATCGTAAGAAGTGTGATATATAGGTAGTGGATCCCTAATGTTTATTTTGAAATTGAATTTCTGCTAGTTAAAAGGTGTTTGTTATGCACTAATATGGGGGCTAAGCCATTCATTAGAAGACTAACCTTCGCAACCCTGTCTCTTGTAGTCATTTAGATTCTCTGTACTATATTAATACTTCTACGTTTACAAGACAAATAAGTATGTAAAATCAACAAGTATTTTAACTGCCAGGTTTGCTTTGTGTTTTTAAAATTTGCAGACCTACTACAATAACAATCGATGATCTGAAATTGCTGAAATGTCTCACATATAGATCTCTCCCTGTTTCACGATAACATATTACAATTTCAGATCATTGATTGTTATTGTAGTAGGTCTGCAAATCAAAGCAATTGAAATATTTTCTTGCACTTATTAAAGGTGTATGTTGCTTTTGTGGCAAGTATTATTTGGACAGGATAGACTGTTGTTTGTATCAGTGAGTTTGGTGTCAGCAGTAGCTGATAACTTCAAGTGTGTTAAACTTACTAGTAGAACATTGGAAACACTTCAAGTGTGTTAAACTTACTAGTAGAAATATCTCCAGATCGTACATTGGAAACTCTTGAAATGGCTCTTTGATTAAATACTTTCAGTCATCTATTCTTCGTACTTAATTTGTTTTATTTGCAATTTTCAAATGTTTCAAATCTTATATCATTTAATAGCACATTATGTTTATATCTGGGATTGTCATCCCATTCACTCCTTTGCTTAATGTGCCATTGATATGGCAATTTGCTATAGAAAAATCATCCACCTTTATATCTGGACCCTTCCCAATTGGAGCATGCTCCCTTGACTGCTTGGCCTTTATCAGTATAACCGTCTTCTGGTTTTCTGCAAGGCCCTCTCTTGGTCTTAGCTACCAACCACTGTCTCTGTCCTGGGATACAAGCGCAAAGACTCCTTTCCATTCCCAGTTTTATTTTGCTCGGGCTAGGATTCGAACCAATGCCCACATCCTTCCCTCACTAGTGTTACCCCTTTCCGTTCCCATGGTGATGGCAATTTGCTATACAAAATCATCCACCTTTATATCTGGACCCTTCCCAATTGGAGCATGCTCCTTGACTGCTTGGCCTTTGTCTGTATGACCAGTCTTCTAGTTTTCTGCAAGGCCCTCTCTTGGTGTTAGCTACCTCATCTATGAATTGGCACCATGCAGAAGGTTGATACTTCGTTGGGCTTGTGATTTTTGTCAATTGTTTGTGATGTTTCTTGATCTACATAGACCACCCCATAAGGTTTGGTGAATTTTTTTTTACTTCTTCTTCTTCTTCGAGATAAGGTCAGTCAAATGTCCTGGGCTAATAGCACAAAAATTCCCTTCCATTTCCAATTTTATTTTGTTCGGGATAGGATTCTAGCGCTTGTCCGCTCCTCTCTTCAGTACTGTTACTACTAACCTCATTGTGATATATATATATATATATATATTGTGCGATAGGCCTAAAGGTGTAAGTCCGAGTCAAATACCAATCTCAAGGGTACAAATCAATATACTCCAACCAATTCGAACTCTTCCACGTGCCCATCATATGTTTTTCCTACACTATTGCTATTCAAATCGATGATTTGGTCAAATTACCTGCTTAAATCTGCGGAAAGATCCTTACATTGCTGCCGACTCTATAGACCATGTCTGAATACGAGAATTCAGATTATCCTCAGTTTAGATAATAAGTTGATTATATATGATAAGAATACAACATTGTCATCAACATTACGTGATAAACACGAGGACAATTGACACTTATCAGTGAGTATTATATTCCTTCATGAAGTACACATTTTTCTAATTTACAATTTTGACAAAATTTACCTTCACCTCAATTTTAACGTAAGTGTTGTAGTGACACCAGGGGATTATCCCGCCCCGACATTTATTCCTGTACGTAGGTGAAGAATAACATGGCTAAGTGCGAAGAGAGACTTATCGAGCAAGCCAAAGTTTGTGAATCGACCCAACACTTTGTTCTGAGATTCCTAATGGTGGTAAAACATCTTCAGATTAGCACCCATCGTGGAGCCTCCACATTCACAACTATGAAGTTATGATACTTGTGCTCTACCAACTAAAGATGTATAATGGTGCTTCTAGCAGCGGGACGTCTTCACAGTCCCCTGGCCCCCTTTTGTGACTTTAACAAGCTTCACAACTGGTGGCCTAGGGGCAACCAGTCCTGCCTCGGGCCTATCCCTCACAATTCCTTTGGGTCCGGCGTTGTTCCCCCAGGATTACTCTTGTCCAGGGCGAGACACCGTATATGCCCCAACATCTCTACTGCAACAAGAAGTAAACTTTTTGAAGCTTCCCTTTCCAACTTTCGATGCTGACATCCGGACTCTCGTCCTTAAGAGTCTTAGTAACTTGTCTTAGTAACCAATTTGAGCTTGGCTGTGTAGGCCATGGCTCAGCAACCAGTAAGCATGTGGATGTCGGTTCGCCCAACCCTGGTCGACCATCCAAACAGCCATACCTTTGTCACCGCTATACCGCCCGCAACAACATGCTTTCAACTTTTATCAACAAGTTCAAGGGTTACTCCTTACCCTCTTAACTGCTACCTAGCCTTCAGTCTCTCCCATGGAGCCCCTCTCCCAGGACACCCCTTGTAGCTAGCCACAACAATACCTGTACGACAATAGGGAGCTCTAATAGTTGCATGGGGGTGGGGTATCCTCTGCCAAAGCCATATCAATACTCTACTAGCAATGGAGATCTGTGCAGTTTCTTGGAGGTATCCTCAACCACAGTTCTCTACTGTCAACGGAGGGCTTCCACAAGCCCCCCAGGGAGTACCAACAACTCTACAACTTATTCCTTACTGGTGCCCCATCAATAGTCCGCAACGCACCTTGTTGCTCCCTGTCGCCTGCGAACTCCTCCACGAAATATAGAGGGGACACTTTTCGAACCCTAGATACTCGAGAAACACATTGTCCAAGGAGAAGTGGTAGAGAATCCCGAGGACGAATTCCCCATGAGCCCTTTTTTCTGAGGCCATCTTGGCCTTGCCCTAGTCAGAAAGCATCCAGATACTGAAGATTGACACATACAATGGAACTTGTAACCTCGACGACCATCTCCAAAATTTAAGCCATCCAAAATTTAAGCCACATCTCTGAAGGGTCTACACTTAGGTGGTTTAAAAAGCCGCTGATGGTCGAACTGTTTACAGAGACTATTTGCAAAGAGGAAAGAATTTCTTATTACTTTGTTTCATAACTTGTTTTATGTAAATTATGTTTGTACTTCTACTTTGAATTTGACTATGTTTGATTATGTAAGACTATGTAGGTAGTTTGGGATTTATGGAAAAAATTTAGTAGTTTTTTTTTACTCTAGAACTAGGCGACGAACTAGGCGTAGGGTACCTACCAGATTAGCGTCTAGGGATTTTTACAACCTTGCTTGATGTTGCTTCCATGCTTAAGTTAAAATTGAGGTGAAGATAAATCGAATTTATGAAGAAAGAAAAAACAGTTTTTTTACCGCCTAGAACTAGGCGGCGTGCTAGGTGCTGGGTGCATGCTAGATTAGTGTATGAGGACTTTTGTAACCTTGCCTGATGTTGCTTTCATATTGAAGTTAAAGTTGAGGTGAAGTTAAATTTTAGCAAGTTTTAGGATAGAGAAGTGTACGTACCTCATGAAGATGAACAAGGGACTTTATATAGTCGTCAACCATTAACTATCTATTGTTCTTGTGTTTATCAAATAATGTTTGTGATAAAAATATCTTCTTATCATGATAATAAAATTATCCTTCAAACTGAGAAACAAGCTGAGTTCATTGTATCTCGACATGGTGTGTAGAGTTGATGGATAACACCACGATCTTCATGTTGAATTGAGCTGGTATTTGACTATATCCTCAATTTGAAAAACGATTACGTAGGGAGAACACATGATTGACATGTTGTGGGAGTCCTAATTGGATGTATGGGTAACCCTTCAGATGGGTATTGGTCTCGGACTTGATCCTTTAGGCCTATCTCTCGGTGTATATATATATATATATATATATAAGCCTGGTAAATAAAACATTATCGGCTGGATAATTTATAAACTGAGTTTACGTATTTCCGGCCTATATTATGTATATTGATAAAGATGGGCATTAACAAATTTGAGACCATGGATGCTGAGTCATGCAGATCTGTGAAACATAATTTGAATGAACTCCAATGTTGTCTTATTTAGAGCTAAGCATTTCTCGGAAAACCAAAAACCGAACTAAAATAAGTTCCATTTGGTTTTCTAAAATGTGGTTCGGTTTTGGTTTTGGAAAATTTATTTTTCCGGTTCGAATTTCGGGTTTGGACTTTAAAAACCAATCGGACTTTAAAAACCAACCCGAACAGAAAATCAAATTACTTAAAAAGTTTGCCACCATGTTATTTAGGATATATATACCTAATTTATTAAAGTTGTTCTTGTTGTCGTCTTTTAAAAAGCAACGACAGTACCAAACCAAGCCTTAATTGGTGACTAATGTAATTCTGGTTTGTTGCCAACTTGATTTAGGAGGTCTGTATCTCTGCATGATTAAGGTAACTCCGTCAATGATGTCACATTAGTGTGGCATGGGATACTTTGTTCTGTTTCTTGTGCAGGAGTCTATGGCTTGAGAGGATATTCTCAGAGGAAGCCTGTAAATATTGCAGATACTTGGATTGATTGCACCCAAGAAGCTCAAAAGGGACTTTTGGGCACTGTCATCTCAACTTCCTCTTCCAGGCTATGTACGGGATACAAGCTGGACGTGGAGAGGGGTGTCAACCTTTCGTTCATCTGCAAAATATTGGTTCATGATACATTAGCGCTGCTTCAACAGTCTGAATTCAGCACCATATTGACTGATCAGCATTGCTCCCTCAGGGTACTTAGATTATTGCTGATCAATTCTGATGCATCACTATTTGTGTAACGTTAATGTGAACTTTACACTTGGGTTCAAAAAAATTGAGTTCCAAATTGAAGTGTTAATTTCATTCTTTTTAGCTACTGTTAGTAGGTTATGAGACCTGATTTGTTTGTTTTGGTTTCTGGGCCCTTCTCGAACAGCCAGATACCCCGGAGAGATTTAGGCCCTTCTTTGGGGACTACTGACTCGTGATAACCTGAATGGTCCACATTAGTATAAATAGTGGTGATCAATTCTTCTAATCATGACAATGTTTGCTGTGAGCAGAAAACAAGCTCTTCAGTAAATGGATGCGGGTAGCTTTTGTCTCTTCGAAGGCAACTATAATTAATATCTTGATACGGTACATAGTTACACAGAACAAGCATGAGGTGATACATGTACAAACTTGACGAAATCATGATAAAGACATGGTGTATATTCTTCTGATCACGGCATAATTATCTCGACTAATCCTCACTTTTATGATCAAACACTTTCCCCTTGGTTTCATCATATGGTTGTTTTGGATGCAGCTCCAACTCGTTCCCTAGCTAGCTAGCAGACCTGCATCAAGCACCGTGTATAGCCTTTGCTAACACACTTCCAGAAGGAACTTCCCAAAAAATGCATGCCTGGTCGTATCTAGAGTGGATAGCTGTGATTCATTTGGAAGATGGTTTATATATATTCTAACTTAGCCTATTGTTATTGCGGAATTAACATTCAGTAAATTTCGAAGATTAATGTCATCTCTCAAGCTGACTGATGATTGTATATATATTATTATTATTAGTATTATAATAATAAGATTTTGACTGTTTGTTATCCGAAAACAATAGAACATCCCAAGCAGATTATCTGACTTGTAACACTAGTTCCATAGGTCATTGCTATAAATATCTAATCAATTTTTGCTGATAATTTGATCCAAATTTCGGCTTTTTGGAGTACTTTTCCCAGTAAATCTGGTCTTAGTTACATATGGTTTTCCCTTCTGGTCTTAATTGCATATGTTCTAGCTCCCTTGTATATTTTGGATCCCAAATCGCAGCATGAAAACGATCCGACACAATAGATCCATTCTTGGCTCTTGAGCCTTCTGCTCACTGTTACAGTATCAGTTATCACACACCCGATCAATGCAACCACTTAATTTATTTCTCTCTTCCCAGAGAATAACCAATGAAAAACTAGAAAACCCAAACAATTCCTTCCATAAGGACTCTTCACTTCTACATGTAGATTCTCAGCACTAAATATATAAAGAAGCAACCAGAAGGAGAATATAGAAGCATAGGATGAGAGAGAAGCTCTCATTGAGCCATGGCAACAGGAGGAGAGAACTGATCGATGCTCCGCTGACTCGGCAGCGCGAGCATCGCGGTATGGTCCAAGAAGTCCCTCAGCGCGACCACCGACTGCAAGATGGTCTTGAGATCCTCCGCCTGCGCGAACCCGTTGGCCCCTAAACGCCTCACCGCGTAGAGATAGAACGTGATGCACCCTTTCCTGAACTTGAACCTCGCCATCTCGCACCCGGCCAGCCCCCTGATGAGCTTCCCGTTCACGTCCCCCAGCGCTACCATGCGAGGCCAGACGCGGTCCGCCGCGGACTTCATGCCCTCAGACTCGAACACGAAGAGCAGGATCTTCGACTTCTTCGTGCCGAGGCCCAGTGTCAGCGTGTGCCACGCGTGGTGCGCGAGGATGGTGAAGCTGGTGGGCAGGTAGGTGGTGGTGGAAGGGAACGGGAATGAGCTTTGTCGCTCAACGTTTTTGTCGCGGCAGATCGGATTAATGCTGTTGACGTTGAGGAGGCTGGTCAGCTCGACAGGGGTGGCGCGGCGGACGGTGAACGACTTGACGATGAACTGCCCACCGAACCGGATTCCCTTCACGTCGGGGGTTGGCTTGAACCGGGGAGGGTCTGTGGTGTCACGATCTTCCTTTTCCTTGCTCTTGCTCTTCTTCTTCTTCACCTTCTCCTTCTCTTCCATGGTAGTATAGTTAGGCCAATGCAGGCAACAATGCTCTTAATCTTGTACTTCCATTGTTAATATGTTTTGGTGTGTGTTGGTGTTTGGAGAGAGCAATCATTACAATTGATGCTCTCAATCTTTAGATTAATGTTACTAAGTAAGTGAGTACCTATCAGTATTAAATTCAGCGTTCGGTGGAGTTGGCTGGCATTCTTTAGGCAGACACACATAATTTTATTTGTTTTTAAATTCATTGGGGATTTGATGGATACTGACAGTCAAGTAATCCCAGTACATAAGAGTCTTTAGAGAAAATTTAAGTTGCATTTCACATTATTTGTCCGTTCTTGACCATAATGTATAAACGTCTTCACTTTTGACGAAAAACGTCACTAACTGACGGTCAACACGTTTGACCAAATATTTCTGACCAAAATATTTCTTGCCTCTTCTCTCTCCTCTCCCTCTCCTCCCTCTCTCTCTCCTCTCTTTCTCTGGTTGATCGCGGGGCACGGAGGCGGCGGTTAGGATGTTACGCGGTGCTGCGGGGGACGCGCAGGGCGGCATCGGCCATGGCGCGGGAGGCGCGCGGCAGCAACAACAACGACACCCTCCCCCCTTCCTTTCTCTGGCACGGGGAGCGCACGGAGGGCGACGAGGTGGGTGGGGGGGGGGGGGGGTCGACGTGGTAAATTGTGTATTGTTTATAAATAATTATATTTATATTTAATTGTTGATTGTATTATTTTTTATTGGTTGTTTTAGGGTTTTGGCTAGTCTGGACCCATGTCAGACCCTAGTGGACCCATGTCCGACCCAACCCACACCCTTGTGAGGCTTATTTTTGGGTTTAGAATTATTATTATATTTTATTTTAGTTAGTTGGAGAGTTTTGGTTTAGTTAGAGTGTGTTTTGGAACCCCAAACCCAAATCTCAATTAGCATGACTAATTATGAGGGTGTTTTAGTCATTTTACATTAAGGAAACCTATTTTTACTTGTGTGCCCCCCCCCCCCCCCCCTCTTCTTCATCACTACTTCTTCTTCTTCTTCTTCTTCTTCTTCTTCTCCATTCTCCATTTCTTCTTCTTCCTTCTTCCAACAAGTTCCAAGTAAGTGTTTCTTCATTTCTTCTCTTCCTTCTTCTATTTCTTCCATGGATGTGAACCCTAACCATTTAATTTTTCCCTAACCTAGGTGTGTAGAGCCTAGACTTAGTGTAGAGGCTTGATTTGGAGGATTGGAGCTTGAGGGTGGTGATTTCAAGGGTTTTGGAAACTTTGGCCTTGGGATTCCAACTCCCAAGAGCTAAACCCTAACTTTTCTCTTAGTGGTTGCTATTATATAGTGTAATTAGTGGTTTAGAACCTTCCTAGACCTTAAAGCTACCCGTGGGAGGAAGTTAGAACAAGTTTGGTTGTGTTTGGAGACTTTGACATTATGTTTTGTGTCAATTTTGGGTAAAATTCGAGATTGCCCAAATTTTGGGTGATGCCCTAGGTTTGACGGACCTAGGTAAACGTTGTCGGGTGTCTTGAGGATTAGTACGTGTCTCCGTTCGGACACGTGAAGTCGTGTCGCAAAGAAATGGGCGTTTCGGGCGATTTGGGGGTTTTCGTCGTCGTAGGTTCTATGTGCGTGCGCGTTTTTGTCACGGACCTAGAATCGACGAGTTAGCATTTTTTCTAGGATCTAGACCGATTAGAACCCGTGGGTAAATTTTGGGCCGATTCCGAGTAGGTTTGGTGTACATTTTACGAGATTTTGCGAACCGCACACCACGTGTTCGTCGAAATGACCGAACGGCCATTTCGACTTTGTTTCTTGGTTTTGGGCTCGTGCGCGCGTTGGGTTAGCTTCGGGGAGTGTGTGCTAGAGTTCTCGGGTTGTACTTTATATATTTATATGTGTTTATGTGTGTAGGGGTCGTTGGGCGTGCGTTGGTGTTGTGTGTGGTTGTTGTATTTTTGTGTGTCTATATATATATATATATATATATATATATATATATGTGTGTGTGTGTCTCTCTCTATATATATGTGTGTGTTTATATATATGTAAATGAGTTTATATATATATGTAGGTGTCTATATATATATATATATATATATATATATATATATATATATATATATATATATATATATATATATATATATATATACACTCCTATACACATATATAAACACGTGTATATATATATATATATATATATATATATATATATATGAGTATGTGTGTTTGTATATATATTTGTAGAGTGTTTGCATATCTATACGTATGTGTGTTTATGTAGATATGTGTATGTACCTATATATATATGTGGTTGTGTGTGTGTGTGCGTGTGGTGTGTCGAGGGTTGAGCAGTGAGCAGTGGTAGCAAGGGGGGAGGAGCAGTGAGCAATGGTAGCAAGGGGGGAGGAGCAGTGGTAGCAGTAGATGGGTAGCAGTGCAGTAGCTAGGGGGGAGTTGAATGGGAGAGCAGCTGTGGTAGCAAGGGGGGAGTGAAGAAGAGGGCAGCAGCTAGCAGATGCAGCAGAGTGTGGCAGCGAGGGGGGGCCAACTGAAGCACAGCGAGCAGCGAGCAGCGCGCTGCGGCAGCAGCCAAGCGCAGTAGCAGCAGCAGCAGCGCATTGCTGCCAGCGAGGCAGCAGCGTTTGCAGCCATAGCAGCAGCAGCAGCTTGGCGAGGCATTTGCAGCAGCAGCAGCATTTGCGTAGCCCAGTAGCTAGTAGTGAGAGGGAGAGAGAGATATGTATATATGTATAGATAGATAGATAGATAGATAGATAGATAGATAGTTTAGATATATAGATATAACTAAATATAGATGTATATATGTGTATGGGTATATGTGTGTATGTGTGTGTGTGTATATATATATATATATATATATATATATATATATATATATATATATATATATATATATATATATGTGTGTGTGTATATATATAGTAGCCTATATATATATATATATCTAGGTATATATGTATATATGCTAGATAGTTAGCTAGATGGGTAGTTAGTGAGGGATTAGAGGGATATCTCAATACCTTGAGATATCAAGGTATCTCAATACCTTGAGATACCCAAGGTATTGAGTATCGGGTAAGATTTTTGAGCAATTGCCTAGGAATAGGTTTAGAGTTGCTTTTATATATATATGTGTATATATTTACGCGTGCTAGCATAAGTTTTAGCGGGTATAGGCGGAATGCGTAGCCTAGGTTGAGATATTGGATACCGAGGGTATCCCGGTATCTCGAGGAGGCGAGTGTGAAGGTTTACTAACTTAATGAGCTAGTTTTGACCTAGAATTTTAGGGGCACCCTAGTTTGACCTAGTGTTGACCATAATTGCCCTCGTTGACCGTAAAAGTCAATGTTTGACCTAGTTTTGACCCAGAGTTGACTTTTTGGACCCCGGTTGACTTTTTGACCCAAATTTTATCGGTTTGACCCGTTCGACCTAGAATATCCCTAGAACCTGTTTTTTAGTTATTTTATATCAGTTTAACTCATTAGAATTCCGTTTAATCTTATTTTTCGTAATAGGTTCTTGCGACGTCAGTCTGGATCTCGATCCTCATCAGTTGCTCAGGACGTCAGGCGAGTACGTACCTCTGATTATTTCTATTTCATGATAGCGTTTACATCACCTATTTTAGAATTGTAATACTTGATTTTGACACATTGTTACACGAGCTGGTACTAGTGGATCCCGTCATGAGATGTTATCTCCCTTATCGTGTTCAGCGGGTACTCTATCACGTGTATTTCATCATGTGCTTCGGGTATTGATTCTCATGTGCTATCATGTGCTTCGTGTGCTCTCGTCTTCATGTGCGCGAGTTATTTATCATGTACATAGCGTGTCATGATTGGATCCAAGAGTATTAGTGGGGGAGGGGAGTAGGAGTTGGTTATGTGATCAAAGCCAAACAGTATTCATGTGTATGTCGGTTATACAACTCACGCATAACAGAGTTATCGTAGATTATTCATGTGCAACCTAAGCCGATCACATAACGAACTTGTGCTCAAGGCACTTAGCTAGTATTCCTATTTTCTCACATGCACTTACTTCTCTACTACTTGTATTATTCTCCAGTTTTATATTGCAGCTACTTTATCTGCTCCACCATGTATTTATTTTTCTGTGCATCTTATATACTTTTCTATGCTAGTCATATACACCTTACCATGTATTTGGAGTTGCTTTCAGAGTTATGTACTTCGCTCCACTCCTGACTGGACATATTTTTTCCAGAGGATCCTGAGGATTTTTGCCCGACATTCTACGGGCCGGGCGTCGAAGAGTGTTGTGACCGGGAGATTGAGGAGGAGCCAGTCGAGGAGACGCCGTTAGCACCTTAGTTTAGCTATGTGGGTTTCTGGGTTGCTCCCAGTTGGTATTTTGGATGACTGTATTTATTATTTTGTTGCTTCTGTGATGTTGTAGACTTTAGACTTGGACTGTATATTGGATATTATACTTGCTCTTGCTTCTACGTTTCGTTGTTGATATCTTATCGTGCTTTTACTCTTCCCCTAGTTATTGTGATTGAGGCATATATACTGCGTGGTTGTCCTCCTTTTGGAGAGGTTATATTGACAGATTTTGTGAGATATATAGATTGTGATCTAGAACGAACCTTTACAGCGTTCTACCACCGATTCTGCGGCGTAGGCTGGACGTACCCATGACTCATGCCATGTTTTTCGGGTGCGGGTCATGACACATTTTTGGTGGTGGCCCATGCATGGTCTAGTATGCCGACCTAGTACGCAGGTTTAGTTTTTAGGTCTACCTGCGATAGGATATAGGATATAGGCTGAGAGAGAGTGTACTCAATCACAACTAGGACCCTTCCTGATTTCTTTTGCTATATTTAATTTTTCTAAAATTGTTTTCTTTTGCAATATTACTGTCCTTCCTTGATGGTATCGTATCTTGCACCATTGGTGATGTGATTTCAGGTTCTGTTCTTCTTGATTCCATTCCAGCACTTGCTTTATTTGATTCCGGTGCTTCCCATAGCTTTGTGTCTGTATCTTTTGCTGTTAGACACCATCTTGTTGCTGAACCTTTAGCTAGACTCTGCAAGATCACGACCGGGGGTGGCATCATCCTAGTCAGTGATGTCTGCAGAGACCGGAGAATTACCTTGGGAGGCCGGGAGTTGAGTGTGTGCCTACTCGTAATGCCACTTTCGAGCTATGACATTGTACTCGGGATGGATTGGTTGAGTATGCACTGTGCTAGTATAGATTGTCGTGGAGGCAGAGTGTTGTTTAGTCCGCCGGGTGAGCCAGAGTTTGAGTTTGCCAGAGGAGCAGCGGAGCAGAGCGAGGGAGTCTTCTGCGGAGCCCTAGTGGTAGAGCCGAGGTTGCCACATCCACTGATAGAGGAGTTCATGGATGTCTTTTCGGAGGAGTTGCCAGGGTTACCTCCGGACAGAGATGTGGAGTTCTCTATAGACTTGGTGCCAGGCGCGGAGCCGATATTCCAGCACGTCTATAGAGTCAGCAACAATTAGCTGATAGAGTTGAAGAAGCAGGTGGATGACCTTCAGGACAAGAGATTTATCAGATCTAGTTCTTCTCCGTGGGGTGCTCCGGTACTTTTTGTGCCAAAGAAGGATGGGTCGATACGGATGTGTATCGACTACAGGGTTCTGAACAACCTCGAGAGGAGAGGAGAGAGTGACAGAGAGGGAGGAGGAGAGCGAGTGAGATAAAGGGGGAGGAGAGTGAGAGGAGGGTGAGTGAGAGAGAGAGAGAGAGAGAGAGAGAGGAAAGAGAGTGAAGTGAGAGAGTAAAAAAAAACGTCCTTTCAATGAGCATTTTCTATATTTTAATTTTTTTTTCTCTCTCTCACTTCACTCTCTTTCCTCTCTCTCTCTCTCTCTCTCTCCCTCTCACCCTCCTCTCACTCTCCTCCCCTTCTCTCTCACTCCCCCTCCTCTCTCTCTCTGTCACTCTCTCCTCTCCTCTACCCTCTCTCTCCCCCCCCCCCCCCCCTCTCTCTCTCTCCTTGGTCTTTCATTCTATTTATTATTATTTTTTAAACTAATCCTTATTTAAAAAGAACTAACCTTTTAAAGTTTGACAAAATTAACTAAACCAAACCAAACTATTAGTTTATTTTTTACTCGTTAACATGGAAGTACCGAAAAAAAATTCAAAAAAAATAAAATTAATTGCCTATTGTTTAAATTATATTTTTTCTAATTTTCTTACGAATTTTCTTACCTATTGTTTAAATTTTTGGATGTTAAATTTTATTTTTTCTAATTTATTACTAAATTTTTTTTTGTAAAAATAACTAAACCAAAATAAAACTAAATGGGTTTATGGATAAATGGTTTCACCGTTTAACGGACGTCTAATTTCAGAATGGTAAAAAATGATGTTTTGACCTCCGAATTTGACTTTAATTAATTTTATTAATTTTTGATTTTTTTCGGTATTTCCATGTTAACGAGTAAAAAAATAAAAAAATAAACTAATAGTTTGGTTTGGTTTAGTTAATTTTGCCAAACTTTAAAGGGCTTTAAAAAAATAATAATAAATATAATGAGAGACCAGGAAGAGAGAGAGAATGGGGGAGAGAGGGTAGAGGAGAGGAGAGGAGAGAGTGACAGAGAGAGAGGGAGGAGAGTGAGAGAGAGAGGAAAGAAAGTGAAGTGAGAGAGAGAGAGAGAGTAAAAAAAAAAATTAAAATATAGAAAACGTCCATTGGAAGGACGTTTTTCATGGAGAAAACGTCCATTAGTATATTAAAAAAAAAATTTATTCTCTCACTTCACTCTCTCTCTCTCTCTCTCTCTCTCTCACTCACCCTCCTCTCACTCTCGTCACCCTCTCTCTCACTCATCCTCCTCTCACTCTCCTCCCTCTCTCTCTGTCACTCTCTCCTCTCCTCTCCTCTACCCTCTCTCTCTCCCCTCTCTCTCTCTCCCTGGTCTCTCATTCTATTTTTTTATATTAAAATATAGAAGAGAGACTGAAGTGAGAGAGAGAGGAGAGTAAAAAATATATATTAAAATATAAAAAATTGACGGAGAATGAGAGAGAGGGTAACGGAGTTAAATATAAAGTTTAAAAATGTCGATCCGAAGGACATTTTATATATTTTTAATTTTTTAATATAAAACGTCATTTGGATAGGCGTTCTGATGCTTTCTTCGTAAATTTTAAAACTTCGATGTTTTCTTTGGAATTTAGTAAAATTTCGATGCTCTGAATGAAAATTTTCGATAATTCAAAGGTTACAACCAACCCTTAAATATAAAGTTGATCAAGGGTTGGAACTTGAAATATCTCAGGATATTTATTTGATAAAGGAAATAGTACAAAATATTAAAGTGGAAAATTTTAACCTCATTACTATATATATATATATATATATATATATATATATATATATATATATGTTTTGCCAAGCAAGATTTCTTTGCTGTTTTTGGAACTAATTAAGATGGATACATGTAGTTGCTGCAGCAAATGGGAAGGATGAAGGCGACGGACTGATCAACCAACAATTGGAGCAGGTAGTAGTAGGATCCCTTCCCTTCTTGAAGAGAGGACATAATAACCTCACCCTCATGACCATGTTCAATAGTGACATCAGAGCTGCCGACAACTTCGAGCCCGACCGACCCAACCCATCGGTCCTGGAAATCCGGCCCGGTTTTGGCATGGGTCAGTCCAGTCCGATCGAACCAGTCGGAAGTGTAGAAAAATGTACTATGTATCTTAAACGAGAATTAGATCGTCGTCCATCAAAAGCTAGCCATCATCTTCGTCACAACACTAACTGTGTGCTCTTGTAACCGTTCAGTCTCATGTAGCTGTGAGATGAACATAAACAATAAATATACACAACTATTTAACATTAGCATATCAGAGGCGAATCCAAGAACTGTAGCTGAAGTAGGGTACCGAAAATTTCGATGGACTAGCGCATATAAAAAATTATATGATAGAAAAAAGTAAAAAAAAAAAAAAAAAATTGGCTCCAGCCCACCCCAAACAATGAGTGGATCCGCCCCTGGAGCTAGCGCTTGTGCGAGTACCAAGTACTTCACGCAGGAGCACAAGGGGAAAGATGCTAGGGTTCGTGAAGACAATCAGGTAGAGACTGCAGTCAATAAATACAGAAGGAGGGGAAGGTGCTCACCAGGGTCGGCCCGGAAGGTTGAGTTGCCCTATCCGGAACTAATTTTGTTGCCTCTCGACTCTTATTGTGAGTCGCGGTCCTAGGGTTCATCTGTGATTCCAATCTTTTGTACGATCACGATAACCTAGAAAATTGTCCAAAAAAAATAGATTAACAAAAAAATTATTGTACAGAAAATATTTTTAAATAAATTAACTAAATTGAAACTATTTTTAAAAAATTGAAATCACGAAAGCTTTCGCCATCTGGGATGGCGAAATATAATTTTTTTTTTTATATTTGTCCAATTTTCGCCAACTGGATTGGCGAACCAAGTTGAAAATAATTTAACAGAGTGGTTTTATTTTATTTTTATTTTATTTTATTTTTTGATTTTCTGGTAAAGTTGGGCTAGTTTTTTCGGATTTTTTTTTTTAAATGTGTGCTTTTGTTTTGTTTTATTTAGTTTTAGTTATTTTTTAAAGGCAAATTATAAGGGCACTATACTTATTACTTGGGGCTAGTCCATTAATGAGCAAAGTTTACTCACACTAGCCCATTAGTTTACTCATACTAGCCCACTTTGAAACCCTCCTCACAAACACTCCCAAACCCTCCCCACCCCACCGGAGCCCTCCCCCCTCCCGCCGGCCGTTCTCCGAGACTTCGTCCTCCTCCTCCATGTCGATGGCTCCCAAAGTCTCGAAAGAATCAAGGTACAAATCTTCTTTCTCCTCGTTCTATTGCATTTACAAAATTTTCCAAAATTTTTAAAAAATCCTATTGCATTTCGAAAAATTTGAGTGATTTTTTTTCCATTCTTCAAATGAGGGCATACAAGTCCTGAATGTAATTTAGGATGTAGTTTAGACGTTTACTTGGTTTATCGAACACGATTTTAGGACATACAATGTCGACAATCGTCGACAGTGTCGAGCAGTATCGGACGTGACTGTAGAATTTTCTACAGTCCCATATAGATTTAGGACTGCAGAGTTAGCTACAGTCCTATATAAATTAAGGACTGTAGAGTACAATCCTTAATTTATAAAGGACTGTAGAAATTCCAACAGTCCTAAAAAATTTTAAGTTTGGTATTTGTAAATGTTTATTACAAATTTTTTTAATTCTCATGAACAGGCAAGGAAAGTAAAGAAGTTGGGCAGAAGGCTCGTAAGTTGCCAGGGTTCGAATTATATGGCAATTAATGACGAACTCCACAACGCTGAAGATTTTTCTTTCTTGGAAAATAGAGAGCAACGTACAAAGAGGCAGCATGAAGTTTAGGCCCCGTTTGAAGAATTGTAAAACTTTCAATGAATATGACTTTTGAGAATTGTAAAAGTTTAAACTATGAGTTTGAGTTGTAAAACTTTGAATTAATTTGTTACTATTGACACTTTGAATAAATTTGCTTCAATTGCTATAATTTAAAATTTTGCTACAATTGTTACATACATACAATTTGTGTTCAAATTTTGCTACATATATACAGTTGTCATTTCTTTATACAGTGGAGCTAATTTTACTTATAACTGTGTACACAGAGAGTGGATAAAGTTTAGGACTGTCAATAATTTGACAGTCCTACTTTCTTCCAGGACTGTAAAAATGTTGACAGTTCTAAACTTTACCCATTGTCTATGGGCAGTTATATGTAAGTTTAGGACTGTCAAAATATTGACAGTGCTAGTATATACTAGGACTGTCAATATTTTGACAGTCCTAAACTTTACGCCAACCATCTTTACGCCAACATTGTGACAGTGGATAAAGTTTAGAACTGTTAAAATGTTGACAGTCCTAGTATATACTAGGACTGTCAACATTTTGACAGTCATAAACTTTACCCACTATCTATTTGGCTTTTACGTCAACCATCTTTACGCTACGCCAACCATCTTTACGCCAACATGGTGACAGTGGGTAAAGTTTAGGACTGTCAAAATGTTGACAGTCCCAGTATATACTAGGACTGTCAAAATTTTGACAGTCCTTCCAATTGGTAGGACTGTCAAAATTTTGACAGTCCTAAAATTTCTTTTCTGTTAATTTATTTTGTTATTTGGTGGGAGGGCCAATTTATTTTGTTAATTTTATGTTTTATTTAAGAAAATATATTTTAACGAAATAAAATTAAAATAAATTAACAGTAAATTTACTGTATCGAAATTTCAAAATTAACAAAAAATTAAAATAAATTAACTCAGTTGTCGATATGTTTCAAAATTTTAAAATATTCCAAATTTCTATCCTTAAAATTTGTTAAAGTATTTTGTTATTTAAAACAGTAAATTTATTATTGGTACATCAAATATTTTGTAAAAAAAAATTACCAAAAGTAAAATTTGGAGGTCGAAACATCATTTTTTTGCGATTCTAAAAATTTGGAAAGTCCGTCAAACGATGAAACGGTTTATCCCGAAGTACTTTTCCATACGGTCATTTTGGCACAAACTGGAGCTTGTTTCGATCTCCCAATCAAAAGTTATGATACTTTAAAATTTTATATTAAATATATTTGCCTGTAATATGTACGTCTTACTTCGGATGAAAATTTTCTCTACACGAATTGTGTTAGTCTCGTCGAAAACATACAAATTGACCTATTGTGTGACGAAAAACGATTTGAAAACAAATAGTTATGGCCGTTCGAAGTCTGATCGACGGCAGACGTAATATTTGTACGGTAGATTTTTTTTTTTTTCAATGATAGCATATTTTATTTTGGATGTTAAACTAAATAAAAAAAATCAAAATCCAAAACTAACTAAATAGAAAAAAACTAAAAAAAAAATCCTGACAATTAAAATGAGGACTGTCAAAATTTTGACAGTCCTCATTGTTTGTGGGACTGTCAAAATCCTGACAGTCCTAGTTTTATATAAAATTTTCAGTGGATTAAAATTAGGACTGTCAAAATTTTGACAGTCCACTTAGCTTGTGGGACTGTCAAAATTATGACAGTCATAACCATTTGTAGTACTGTCAAAATTTTGACAGTCCTTCCAAGTGGTAGGAATGTCAAAATTTTGACAGTCCTCATTATAACAGTCCCGAGTTTGGGAGTGGCAAACTTGTAATTATCAATGATAAATATTTGTGCTAGTCCCAAGTAACTTTTAGGATGGCAAACTTGTAATTTTTTGTAAATTTTTAATGGGCTAGTCCGAGTAAAATGTGTAGTGCCCTTATAATTTGTCTTTTTTTTAAAAATTGCTGTGGCAATAAATTTTTTGAATAAATTAGAAAAAAAAAAAATTAACATCCAAAATAAAATATGCTATCATTGAAAATCCAAAAATTAAAAAAAATATATTGTAGAAAAATTACGTCTACCGTCGAGCAGACTTCTAGCGGTCATAACTATTTGTTTGGAAATCATTTTTCGTCAAACAATAGGTCGATTTGTATGTTTTCGACGAGAGTAACACAATTCGTGTAGAAAAAATTTTCATCCGAAACAAGACGCACATGTTACAGGCAAAAGTATAAAATTTAAAACTTTAACGTATCATAACTTTTGACTGAGAGATCAAAACAAGGTCCAACTTGTGCCAAAACGACCGTAACGAAAAGTACTATGGGATAAAACATTTAACAGTTTGACGGATTTCGAAAAATTTTAGAATCACAAAAAAACGATGTTTCGACCTCCAAAATTTACTTTCGGTAATTCTAGAATCGCAAAATATATTCTTGTGTATATTTTTATTTTTTTACGGATAAAATTATCTATTTATAAATAATTTACTAATCGTAATAAGATCGATTTAACTTTCGATTACGGTAGAAACTTTAAGTGTCTACTTGACAATTGTCGGAGTAGCGGTTATGAGATATTTTTAGAGTATCGATTATGAGGGTCCGTTACTGTTTCAAAAATAAACGTCGGTTCAAAAATATCCCAAAACCGGTAAAAACACCGTTACCAAAAAAATTTGAGAAATTTGCCAAGTTGGCGAACTATTTCGTTACTGTTTCAAACTTTTTTTCGTTTTTTCTAATTTATTTAAAAATTTATAGGTATAGCAAATTTTCTACAAAATTAAATCAAATTAAAAAAAATAAACCAAATAAAACTAAAACAAAACCTACAAAAGAAAACCCAAACAAAAACAAAAAACCAAATAAAACCCATAACAAACAAAAAAAGTCAAATAAAAAATTTCACAGGAATTTTTTTTTTCTGTACAACAAAAAAACCAAAATAAAAACCCAACTATCCCAAAAACCAACACAAAAAAATTAAACCAAAAGAAACCCAAAACAAAAAATTAACAGAAAATCACATGCACCCATGGCTTAAACCGGTTAAACCGGAGTTGCTAAATTTTTGCCAACCCAGTTAGCAAAATTATGACATGATGTATTAAAACATGATTTGCTGAGTTATGGGGATATTAAAATATGATATGCTGAATTTTCGTCATTCCAGATGCCGAAAGCTTTCGTGATTTCAAATATTTACAAAATAGTTTCCTTTTAGGTAATTAATATAAAAATATTATTTGTACAACAAATTTTCTGATTATTTAACACTAAATAGGGGATAATACTAATAAAATTAGAAGTAAAAAGAAAGAAAATTTAAGTCGCAGCCTACATTATTTAGCCATATTCAAGGTGCACTACAGTGCTTTACCATTATGTACAAACCCTCCAACTTTCGACGGAAATCGTCACTGACTAACGATCAACGCGTTTGACCGAATATTTCTGACGAAAATATTCCCGTGTGACCCCCGCTCTCCCCCCTCCCCCGCGTCTCCCCTCCGCCCACAGCCGACCCCCCTCCTCCTCCGGCCGGCACCCGCAGCCAACCCACCCCTCCCTCCTTCCCGCCCTCCCTCCTCCTGCTGCTGCGCCGAGCGCCGGCCGGAGGAGGAGGGGGGAGGGGGTAGAGCTGCCCTGGGGAGCGCGGGGGCTGCGCACGCCGACCGAGAGGAGGGGATCACGGCCGAATTGGGGGAGGACAGGGGAGCATCGGGGCTGTCGCGGCTGACGTGGGGGAGCGTCGGGGAGGGAGGGGCGGTCACGGCCAGCGTGGGGGAGGGCAGGGCATTGCGGGGTCGGCCGCCGGGGAGGGTGGCGAGGCCGCGGGAGAGCGAGCTGGGTGATGGACGGGGAAGAAGAAGAAAGGGGGAGGGTATTTTTGTCCAAAAGTTTTGGTCAACATTGTTGACCGTTGGTCGGTGACCATTTTCGTCAAAAGGGGGGGTGGGTTGTACATTATGGTAAAGCACTAGGATGCACCTTGAATATGGCCAAATAATGTGGGGTGCGACTAAAATTTTCTCAAAAAAATTTATGGAATAGTAACGAGGATAAATGCAAATAACTCTTGCTTCGCAACGATGTTTTCACCGGTTTTGGAATATTTTTTAACTGACTGTTTATGAAGGATTTTAAAGAAAAAAATCACTTGTTAATTTTTTTTAAGGCACTGGTTTTTCTCAGCTCAAGAATTCTCCAAAATCAGTGTAGTATAATTTTTGGTGTCTTTATAAACACCCCAATGTAGATTTTGAGGAATTTTATTATTTTATTTTACTATATATATATATATATATATATATATATATATATATATATATATATATATATATATATATATATATATATATATATATACCCTATTTGTTGTAAATATGGATGTCCAAAGGTCTTCCATAACTTATGTAACTTATGGCATTTAGTTTCTTTAACCTAACTTATGGCTTTTGGCTTCTATAACCTATGGCATTTGGTATTCTATTGTAAGTCTATGAAAGGACCATTCTAGTTGAGTGTTGAATATAGGAAAAACTATTCTTCTTACATTTCCTATCTTATTCTTCTCTATTCTATAATTTATATAATCTATTTTGTAACAAGTTATCAGCACCAAATTGCTCTAGAAAAATTAAATATGAAAAATAATGAGGCAGTGAACAACTCCAACGGTGGAGATATATGTCTGGTTGACAGTGGATCAACACACACAATTCTTCGAGATCGAAAATACTTCTCGAAATTAAAATAGCAAAAGCAAATGTTAGTACAATTTATGCTACAACAAAACTAATTGAGGGCTCTGGAAGAGCGAACATTATATTACCGGATGGAACAAATATTTTGGTAAAAGAGGCTTCGTATTCTAGCAAGTCAAATTTTTTTTTTTTGCTGAGTTTCAAAGACATATGTCTCAATGGTTTCCATATAGAGACTATGAATGAGGGGAATATGGAATACCTATATATTACATCCAATGATTCATGCCAGAAGCATGTGAAAGAAAAACTCTCATTTTTCTCATCAAGGTTGTATTATGCAAACATAAGTGCCATAGAATCTAACACTGCGATAAACCAGAAGTTCAATGATCCAAAACTTTTTATGCTTTGGCATGATCGACTTGGCCACCCTGGATCGAGTATGATGCATCGAATAGTTAGAAACTCATGTGTGCATCCTCTAAAGAGCCAGAAGATTCTTTTATCTCGTGATTGTGTGTGTGTTGCATGCTCACAAAGAAATTTAATTGTAAGACCATCTCCAATGAAAGTTAATCTTGAGTCTCATATGTTTTTACAAAGAATACAAGAGAATATTTGTGGACCAATTGACCCACCTTGTGGACTATTTCGCTACTTTATGGTCTTGATAGATGCATCATCTAGATGGTCACATGTAAGTCTACTGTCAACACGAACGGTTGCTTTTGCCAAACTTCTTGTTCAGATTATAAGATTAAGGGCTCAATTCCCTGATTATTCCATCAAGACTATTTGTCTTGATAATGCAGATGAATATACATCTCAAGCATTTAATGATTATTGTATGTCAATTGGCATTAATGTTGAACATTCAGTTGCACATGTGCATACTCAGAATAGACTTGCAGAATCTTTTATTAAAAGGTTGCAATTGATTGCCAGACATTTACTTTTAAGATCAAGTTTACCCACTTCTGTTTGGGGACATGCAATATTACATGCAGTTGCATTGGTTCGTATTCGACCAAGTTTATTTCATCAGTATTCACCATTGTAACTTGTATCTGGCCAGCAGCCTGATATTTTTTACTTAAAAGTTTTGTGTTATGCAGTTTATGTCCCCATTTCTCCACCTAAACGTACAAAGATGGTCCCACAAAGATGCCTTAGAATTTATATTTGGTTTTGATTCCCCTTCTATAATAAAATACATTGAGCCACTAACAGGTAATTTATTTAAGACAAAGTTTGCTTATTAGCATTTTGATGAGCCAGGTTTTTCGTCGTTAGGGGGAGATAAAATGTCACTTCCTATAAAACGACATAAAATTACATGAAATGTACCATCTTTTATTGACCCACGCACAAATATATGTGAGCAAGAAGTAAAAAGGATCATTCATTTGTAAAATATCGCAAATTATTTGCCAGATTCATTCACTGATATTAAGAAAGTGACTAAATATCATATACCGGCAATACATACACCAGCACGGATTGATATCACTGAAGGAAAACTTGATGGCACAATAAAACCGTGCATGAAACGTGAACATTCTGTTGCCGCTAAAGATAAGAACCCTCGAAAGAAAATGGTACAAGTAATTACTCCTGAAGAGGAAATAGTTTCAAAACATGAAAGCGCTATAGAAAATTTAACTGATCAGTATAAAGTAGCTCCTGAAGAGACACATGACAATGAACAAATTTTAAAAGAGATTTCTTTAAATTATATGAGTACAAGAGAAAGTTGGGATAGAAAGAAAATTACTATAGACAATATTTTTGCTTATACTGTCGCATTTGATATTGTTAATGAGAATCCTGAACCAAAACCTATTGATCAATGTCGACATAGAAATGATTGACTAAAATGGAAAGATGCGATAGAAGCTGAATTAAAATCCCTAAAAAGTCGCAAAGTATTTGGACCAATAGTCCAAACTCCTGAAGGTATGAAACCTATTGGATACAAATGGGTATTCATAAGAAAACGCAACGAGAAAAATAAAATTGTGAGATACAAGGCACGACTTGTAGCATAAGATTTTTTACAGAGACCTAGAATCGATTATGACGAAACATATTCCCCTGTGATCGACACAATCACATTACGATACTTGATAAGTTTAGCAGTCACAAAAAAACTTGATATGCGGCTTATGGATGTTGTTACCGCATATTTATATGGGGCGTTGGATAATGACATTTATATAAAAATCCCAGAAGGATTCAAATTGCCTGGAAAAAATAAACAAATGTCTCATGGGTTATACTCAATCAAATTACAACGATCCCTATACGGATTAAAACAATCTGGAAGAATGTGGTATAACCGTCTTAGTGAATATCTTGTTAGAGAAGGATATATAAATAATCCAATTTGCCCATGTGTTTTTATAAAAAGATCTAAAAATAGAGTTTTCATTATTGTAGTATATGTTGATGACTTAAATCTTGTAGGAACTCCCGAAGAGCTCACAAAAACCGTCAATTATCTGATGAAATAATTTGAGATAAAAAACTTGGAAAAATAAAATTTTGTCTCGGCCTGCAGATCGAGCATTTATCTAGTAAAATTTTTATCCAGCAATCTACCTATGTAGAAAAGATTTTGAAAAAAATTTATATGGATAAAGCTCATCCGTTGAGTAGCCCCATGGTTGTTCGATCGTTAGATGAAAAGAAAGATCAATTTCGTCCTCGAGAGAATAATAAAGAATTATTAGGTCCTGAAGTACCATACCTTAGTGCTATTGGAGTTTTGATGTATCTTGCAAATTGTACAAGATCTGATATAACATTCTCAGTAAACTTACTGGCAAGATATAGCTCGGTACCAACAGAACGTCATTGGAATGGTATTAAACATATATTGCGTTATCTTCGCGGAACAACCGACATGAGCTTGTTTTACTCAAAAAATTCAGAATCACAAGTTGTGGGTTATGCTGATGCTGGTTATCTATCTGACCCACATAAAGGAAGATCTCAAAGTGGATATATATTTACTTGTGGTGGTGCTGCAATATCATGGCGTTCTGTAAAGCAAACATTACCAGCTACTTCTAATCACTCAAAAATTCTGGCATTGCATGAAACAAGTCGAGAGTGCATATGGTTGAGAACGATGGTTCAACATATCCGAGAATCATGTGGGTTATCTTCAACATAAAATACTCCGACGATATTATATAAAGACAATGATGCTTGTATTACACAAATCAGATATGGCTATATCAAAGGCGACAGAACGAAGCATATATCACCGAAATTTTTCTACACTCACGAGCTACGGAAGAATGGAGACATTGACATTCGACAGATACAATCGAGTAAAAGTTTTGCTGATTTATTCATTAAAGCATTGCCAACCACAACTTTCAGAAAGATGATTCAGAATATTGAGATGCGTCAACTAAAGGATCTCTTGTCAATATCAGGGGGAGCGTGATCACTAATTCTCATAATGCACTCTTTTTTCTTTGACCAAGTTTTTATCCCACTGAATTTTGTTTGGCAAGGTTTTAACGAGACAGTTTATTACGCTTACGCATTTTATATGAATATGTACTCTTTTTTCTTCGTCCAAGTTTTTATTCCATAGGATTTTTCATGGCAAGATTTTAACGAGGCATATTCCATACATATTGGACATCCAAGGGAGGGTGTTGTAAATATGGATGTCCAAAGGTCTTCCTTAACTTATGTAACTTATGGCATTTGGTTTCTATAACCTAACTTATGGCCTTTGGCTTCTATAACCTATAGCATTTGACATTTTATTGTAAGCCTATAAAAGGACCATTCTAGTTGAGTGTTGAATATAGGAAAAACAATTATTCTTACATTTTCTATCTTATTCTTCTCTATTCTATAATCTATCTTATAACACTATTCTATTTTTTCTTTCTCATCTATGTTTCTCTCTCCTTCTTCCAAACTACGGCTACTTTTTCAAGTAAGTTTTTAAAACATTTCTTTCCTACTTTCATCCAAATATTTTTATTATTTCATTTCTTTCTATTATTTTTCATTAAAGTTTATTTGTTGTGGTAGTGAATGATTGTCATATCATTTTGAGATCCATTTACTTCTCGTAACTTAAATACCAAATATTGTTCACAGTAATATGGACTTGACAATATTTGTGCTAAATTCTTTACTGAGTCAGCTGAAGATCCATTCACAAAATCAAACAAACTTCAACATCAAAATATTTATTTTGTAAGAGCTTTTGCTTATATATGGACATATAGGTAATATTATTCGTGCAAACAACTTTCAGAACCTCTCGTTAATGAACCAAGCATTGGGTTGGACTGGTTTAAAAACCGTTACTTAGAGCATCCACAGTATGGACACTTCAAGCACATACTTCAAACTATAGAAAATTGTGTAAATTATTACTTTGGAGTGTCTTCTTAATATTGGTACACAATGGTACACTCCAAATTAACCTCATGTTTTTCCTCTTTATTTCGCTTCCTTATGTGGTAAGATTTTACCTCCATCTTTTTTCTCTTTATTTTTAGTTCCCGGTTAGGAAAGAACGAATGTTTTTTGTGGGCCCAAGTATTAATGTAGATGAGCTAGGACACACTCAAAATCTGGAGTGTCTCATGACTTTCTAGCAATTTGTAAATATGGACAAATCCTTATTGCAACATTTAAGTGCTACAAAATTTAACTAAAATTAAAATATAGCACTTAAAATCTCTGCCGTTATGAATGCTCTTACAACCAACCAAAACAAGATCCGTCATAACCATTACTCTAAAAATATCTTATAATCGTTGCTCCAACAATGCCCAAAGTGTTGCTATCTACCATAAGACTACTCTTTCTTTCTCTTAATTAATGTGTTGATTAATTGCTCCCTTCAATAGTAGTAGTAATAGACCATTGAAGATTTAGATAGACTTCAAAATATACTTTAGGGAATGAAGCTTGATGTTTGTTTCAAAGAGAGGAGGACCGATTATTCACATTTTATCATTTTGATGATCTTATTATCAGTTCATTTATGTTTGCTTTTTATACCATCATTTAACATTTTTCTTGCAGTCAGTTGCACGTGTTACTTGAATGGTGGAAAATATCCATAAATACTCTCATTTATTTTATGCTTTATTATAAATATCATGTCAAGTGCGTTTTGGGTCGGGCGACCGTAAACCGTCCAGGATCTGTTCGATCAAATCTATGTTGGGCCGGCCAAGGCCCAATCAAAGCCTGTAACCATTCTCAACCCACTCCCTACTTAGGTGGATTGGGCTCCAATCCACGGACTTGGGTCCGAACTGAACCACCCTCTCAACTGATGGTTCTAATCCACAGAGTGTTTCGTAATGAATGATTATTTCGGAACATATATTAAAAGAGTGTCATTAACAATAAAAATATCATTCTTGAATGATTATTTTTAGAGCCGGGTCTAACTGACATTTACTAGTATTGTCTAGCAAAAGCTTATTGTTCATTTGCACATATCTCAGGTTTTCTACATTTACTGTTTTTTTTTTTTTTTTTTTTGCAAAGCATAATATTAATAAACTTTAGTTATTGCAAGCATGCCGCCGAAGTGATCAAATATTATTCAAAGATGTACTTTGAATAGCATTTTACTTGATTAGAAGTATGCCAATGTTCCGCCGGTCTAGATTTTCTCTTCCCATACCAAATGTTTTCAACCATTCGTTGGGTTATCCAATCTTGGGTGAACTTGGAGAGCATTATAACCACATGAACTTCCAAAAGCGAAAAAAAAAAAAAACTAAGCAATTTGATGGCCTATGAAGAAGGAATCTCGTCTCTATCAAGTTGAATGGACATAAAGTCCAACGGTTGCTTTGTTCATAAATAAGTTTATTCAAAAAATAAAAAAAACTTTTCTGTTAAAAAAACCGCGGCCCCACGTGGCGTCCGCGGATTGGCCAAATTTTTGGTTTCTTTTTCGATCTTTTTTTTTCGTGCTGGGTAGAGTTTTTCTATAGTTAATAGCCGTCCCCAGCTTGAGAGCAGCTGCGGGACTTGACGTATTTCATAAATTTATGTGCAATCTCTTTGTTGTGATGTAATATTTCTTCTTATCACTCATTTGGCTAAATTATCCTAATGGCACCCTAATTATAGTGATTGGACATTTTTTTTTTTTGTATCTTTTAATTTTTCACTGCTCGATTTTGACATTTAAATTTCGCTTTTTTGAAACATATTTCGTCAATTTTTGGGTCCTTAATAATTGCATTTGTTGTTAGACGTTGTGTTGGTTTTTGTAATAAAATGAATAACAATATTGTTTTCTTCATTATGGACTCTTATTTGCACTAAATTTGGATGGAATGTGGTTCAAAAAAGTAATTCATAAAGTAGGAATACCAAAATTAAACAGTTAAAAGTTTATGTGCCAAAAACGTCAAAACGCTATAGGTGGAGACCTGGGTTGGCAATAGGATAATTTAGCCCACTGATATAATGTTCTTCTGGGCTTAAATGTTCCAGGAACTGAGACTTCTTGCTTCAGCAAATGAAGATGGCACGATTTAGATATGGGAGCTGGTGGAAGTCTCCTCATAGCACTTCCAGTAATGTGTTGGCATTCTTACTTTGGGAGTCTGCAAATATAGGAGCTGGAGTGGTAAATAATATGTAGCGAATATTCCACTCTTTGTTGGTTTAGTTCAAATTTTAACCTCTCGGAATCTTATAATGCATGGAGAGGATCAACGTGCTTAAACAAGAAGATGGTGATGTAGGTTACTGAAAGAATGTTGTGTAGACGACAATTGTATAACAAATTATATGCATTAACGTATGACAGAGTCGAACCCAACCACAAGCAGACAATAAATCCATTACCATGGGGAATAACAATAATATACCTTTTTTTGTTATTTGTTTCAAACATAATAATTATTTTTCTCCATTTTTTGAACGCAGCCTTATTAGTTAGGCTCTTGAAATACCATTGCTAAAAATAAGTCATGTATTCATATCATTCTAATAAATTCAAAGTGGAGGTCAGATGTTCCTTTTTGTGGGCTGGGCATTTGATTCAATTATTCATATAATCAGGCCTTCGTTTGGAACGTTCATTCAACGAACACAGGTCAACCTAACTTTCGCATGTTCAATATGAGCAAGCAAATTATGCCAAATTTTACCAAGTAATGAACAATTCAAACTATAAGAAGCCATCCAGGTCAAGTCCATACAGTAGTATTTCTGAGGAGACTATGAACAACAGTGTGAAAGCCAAAAAACGTGGAACTTTTTAAAAAGTAAACAAAATATTCTAACTGCTCAATGAAGAAAAAGTAAAACTCTTTAGGTGCCTCCAAAAATGGCAAGTTATTCCAACTCTCTTGCTATTCATGAGTAACCCATCTGCTTTGGGGGTTAAATATTTGTATTTGATGCGGGAAAGGAATACTATCCAAAATTGAGTCTAGTTTCTCTCTTTTTTGCTCTGAAGATTTCCCCTTCCCTCAATATACGAATTAAGTAATGCATCCAAAATCATCCTGATACCTTTATTAACTACTAAGCAGAGAAAATCTCCGTCTCTCCAACCTTCCCATCCGTTTCTTATTGTTAGTTATTGGCTTCAACAACCTCTCTGTTTCAATTTCAGACTGAAGGGATGCTTTCAGCCTCCTGAAATGTCCAATGCACTGTTCGTGGTCAGAAGAATCGGTACATTTGCTCCCAGGATCCAGTTTCCTCTCAAATTTAGAATGCCACTTTGCTTGCAAATAAGACAATGACCTCCATGGAGGCAAAGGCATAGAGTTCTGCTTAAGAGAATACTTGGCAGCATCTACCATAACTCGCAAAAACTGCTCAAGTCTGGACAGGGGGCCAACATAAACAACAGGAAGTGAAGTCAGGATTGCATCATAAGACTCAACTGCCCGTGCAATCTCAAAGTGGCTCCGGAAATCAATATCAACAATAAAGCGATCAGAACCCCCAACATTGCCATTAACAACCACATCGATGTATTCATGATCACCTGTTGTCAAAAGGATACAAATTCAAATCTAAATTCTGAAGCTTTATTTTCACCAGAATCAAGTATATAAAGGAGATAAATAGTACCTCCAGGCACTTTGTCGAATCCTTGCCATCTAGATGAGCACACAGCAGCATCATAACCTGAAAACCTCAGCAGTTTTACTAGTGACAGGCGGATGCAGCTGGCGCTGCATTGATTATCTCCCTTGACGTAGTGAAGGTCCGTCTCATTGATAGAAAGCAGAATGGAACGCACAGCAGATGACAAATCACTTTCATATTGATCCACAGTACGTTTATGAAACTGAATAACAGAAGAAGCTTATTATTAGCAAGTGATTGGCAAAATCTTCTTAAGATATAAAACAGGTCACACACATTAAAGCTCCACAAATACATGTCAGTGTATGAAAGTACATGTAATTCATAACAGTCTGCACATTGAAAACAAACAAAAGCTTTTAAACTCTAGCTAATAGAGATGACATTAGTAAGATATGCAATCATGCATGTTAACCAAACAAATGGCTGAGTTTACTGAAAAGTTCAATACTTTCTGATGGTCACTAATAGAAAATATGGGATTCATGACAATGCAATGCCCCAGTACATAATGATTTCCTGGTTGTAGTTTATACCTTGCATCCATGTCAAAATTGATATAATGCATTGATTATGTAAGCATGTGTGCACTTGAAAGAAAAGGCATAAACCGCACATAACCATAACTATATTTGCAGACTAAATATCAATAGGTAAATTTTGGTTGTTGTGCTTTAACCCAAGTCAAATTGTTATAATTCAGTTCATCTTACAGATAAACAAAAGGATTTCCAGTCAATGCAAATCTATTTCTGACCTACATAATTGTACACTAGTTTTTCTTCATGTATTGTTTGTGTTCACTACCAGCCAAGAAGAAATTAGAGGCTCGGACTAATTTAGATGCTGCATAACTGAAAGGAAGACTAAATTTGGAATATATCAATCTAGGCGTAAACGACCCTACTTTCGAATTACAACAATGATCATCACTTTGCCTACCCAACATCTACATGGTTAGTAAAAAGAATAGGATTGCAAGGAAGACATAACAGCATCACCAATTTATTCGCAGAGAAGAGGGGAAAAAACAAATTTAGCAAAAGCTTAATATTCAGATTACTTAGCTGAGATCTTGGCCTGAATTTTTACACTATGTTATTTTGGGAAAAAGAAAAAATAAAAGAAGAGCACGATGGACTAGCAGTATTAAGTCCATTTTAAGTATGAAAATCTATACAGAAAACACGATTATTACTTACAGCAATAAATACTAATGATATAACAGTCAGCTAGAGTGATTTAACGTAAAAAACAAAATCCATTTTGCATCAAATTTCTGCCTCCCGTATATACCTCAAGAAATAACAACAAAATAGTCTCCTTCAATGTGTAAATTGTTCCACTAGCATCCATTCTACAAGAATACAGTAATAACATGTTCATTAACCTCAGTTATCTTATTAGACCTTTAATGCTTCTTGCTTCAGAGGACAGCACTACAGCAGAGACTATATTGTTTTAACAAGAGAGGAAAAAATAGGTCAATGGAGAATATAATATAATGAAAAGTCCATGCTCTACTATATGTCTGATTAAGTTTAGGCAATTCTCATGATCATACAATTCTTATACAAATCTAAGATGAGAAGTTAATTACTTGAACTCAAGTCATCGTAAAAAATAAGAACTCAAACTGAAACGTTCAAAAAGAAGGCAAACATCAAATTCTATCAATTAAACAAAATTTGAACTATATGAGAGTTCTGACGAAAAGCCACTAATTTTCAAAACCTACATATTTCATTGTCAATTACTTCAAGAATAAGACCTCAACAAATTTAATCAAAATGGGTCCATAAATTGCATTGGTCCGGCCCTAAGTTCCTAGAAATAAAAACTAATAATTCCAGAAGATAAACTCCAACTAACATCTACTTGTCTGATTCATCTATGGTTCTTCTAATGATCTAACTCTCCACGCATCCAAAGTGCAGCTAACATCAAATTGCCAATTACTCAAACTCTAAGTTACAAATTGAATAAGTAGACTAAAAGCAGAAAAACTTCAAAGAGAAAACAAACACCAAATTCTGTCAAACATGCAAAATTCAAATCTTGAATTTACGGTAAAAAAGGCTAATCAATCAAGTCTTTGACCCTTCTAAGCTCAGGCCCAGTCACAAGTCAATATCCATAACTATAAGATAGGTGGTGACAATAAGATTACCAGTCTTACATCTTCCAGTGACACACTCAAAAAGAAAGGGCAGACTCAATAATTGTAAAACAAAAAACAAAAAACAAAAAAAAAAAACCAATTCAATCAAATCACCAACATATCCAAACAAACTGATCTCCATTTGCTTGCAGAAAAATTACAAAGTCGAAGAGAAAAGCAACCAAAACTCTGACCCTTGAAATACTGTTCCTTTCTTTTCCTAAATCTACAAGCTCAGATGATGTGATCCATCCAAGGAAGCATGGACACTCAAATAATCGGTGCGGGTGTGGCGTTGCATCGTGTCAAGCACAAGACGGACGCTCCAAAATACATACGACACACTAAAATCAATCTATCGTGTCTATGCCACCATCACTGCACGAAGATTCCTTATAGTATGGAATTAAAACAAACAAACTGACAGAAATCATAGTTTACCCACATAAAAAATAAAATAAAAAATTTTGCCAGCAAAATTTGGCAATAAGTTTCGTGGAATCTTAACAATTCATAAAGTTAACGAATTTAACAATCAATACATCAACTGGACTTTAATTAGCTATTGAGAGGAGCAAGAGGCTCACCAGAATCCTCTCGGCCAGGTGGCTGAGATCAGCGCAGCCAGAGTCGCTGTCGCTGCTGTACTTGCCCTCCCCGCCGCCGCTCCCATTCTCCAAGAAATCGCTCACCATCACGGCGAGGTCGTGTTCGCTCTCGCTGCTGTACTTCCCCTCTCCTCCTCCTCCTCCACCACCACCGCCGCCGCCGGCGACACGGGCCCAGAGGTCGCAAATCCGGCAGTCTCCCTCGCTCCCCCTCGGATCGGGTCCCCGGGACCCGAAACCCGACATCCGGGAGAAACCCATCGGAGCTGGGACCCGGACCCCGTACTCCTCCGCCAGGATCATGGAGACCTCTCCGGAAACCCTAGCTCTCGGCGGAGGATCCTCCGGGAGCAGCGAAATCTTGGCGAACCTCTCGGAGACGATGATCCTCTTCAAACTCCTTGCCAAAATTTGGGAATTCAGCGTCCAGAACCCAAAGTTCCTCGATCGAAACACTAATTCTAGCTGGAAACACCTCGAATTCACGCAATTGGAAGGATTTGGGATCCTAATTTCAGCACCAAAACTCTAATCCTAATCGAATTGAGCTATTTTTTTTAGACCAAATGATTATTATTATTATTATTTTCTGAGGAAAGAGAGATGATAAGAGGAACGAATACCACAGAGACGAAGGCTGGCTATATAGACTCCATTCGACTGAGAAAATGACTGGAATGCCCCTGTTTTTGTTACTAATTACAGTACGCGTCGCTTTCTATTGGCGGGAAATTGGTAGGATGTTTCGAGTATGCCTTTTAAGTTTTTAACGGACCGGTTACTTTTTCTTTTTCTCTTCTATTACGGGTAGGGTGAAGAGATCCTGGCCGTTGGTTGTGACTCGGTCGGAGGAGATTGGCGGTGGGGTTGCTTTCGTGCTGTTACGCGTTGCCATCGTCGGTATTTATGCATGAAAAATGGGAAAGGGTGAGAAATGAGAAATTGGAATGGGATCAGAAAGGGACGCCTGATATTAAGCTGGAACCTTTCTATTGGTTTTCAGATTTAATTTTTTTATTTAACCGTAATTAAATATATTCGACTATTTTAGTTTTGTAACTTTATATTCAATATTTCCATACTATAAGAGTAAATATTCTAAACTAGAGTAGTTACAAGTTGTTATCGTACGTGTTAGTGGTCGTCAACTTTTTTTGTCTCAACAAAAATATATGATTTTTTTTTTCTAGACCAAATTATCCAAGGGATGACTATATTGTAGGTATACTATCGTATATCAACAATATACGACAGTATATTATGGAAATAAAAAGTACCAATTAGATATATGGAAGAAAAATTAACTTCAAGAGTGTTATGTTAATATACTGGTAGTTTATTAATGATGTATTTGTAGTATATTATTGATATACCGTCAGAGTAATTGAGGGTATATTTATGCATGACTTATGGTAGTTGATCAGGATGTTAACTTACATAATATTATAAAAAAAATTCACACATTTTTTGCAGCATTCAACTGTTTCAACACAAATATGCACCATTCAATAAATAAATCGACACATTTTTTCACCATCCAAGATCCAATAGCTTCATATAACCAAAATATACCCAAAATTCAACATCTCAAATTATATTGTTTGATATGAAACCAAAATATAGGCAACATTCATTCAATATAATAGTCGTTACTAACTAATGTTCCACATATTATTACGACAGCCGCATTTTCGTGCAAAATATCTCCTGACGGGAACTATCACATTAGCGAAAAGCAACTTTCATTTAAGTCACGACATCCATATAATTTTGGGAAAAAAAAAAACATGCTAGAAGGGTCGGCCTTGGAGTAAGCCGGACAACCTCCGGCCAGGACAACCCTCCTCTCCGCGGTCCACTCCAACTCCTCTTTGTCAGTTGAACTAGGAATCCATATCATGTTCATATTTTGAGTTTTCAACGAAAAGACCTCAAGTAGCTCAAGAAGAGGATTTCGAAATCCGACTACACGACACCGTCAGAACTGGAGACTTCGATATCTCGGCAAACCCCACTCGCTGTCATTTTTTTTTTAATATTTTTTTTTAGTAAAAAATTAATAATTAACTAAATTTAGCTTCGATTTGTACAATCCAAAACTTTAGTGAAATCTAAAGTTTATAATTTATTGCAAGTAACTATGATGAGGTTGCAACCATATAACCAGTCTAGAACAGATAAGAAGATGTGAAACTAGGTAAAATGGGATCAAAGTAATGGTATAGACTTTATAGATGAAACTACTCTCCATAATCACTAAGACATGAACCTTTAAATAGAAATCACTGTCAACGTGAAAATATGCATCATGTATAGATGAATTAACCAAACTGTTTCCTTCCATTACTAGAAGACAGAAAATATTCATCATATTCATAAAATATGTCATTCGCATTTATTAATGTATTTGGCACTTGGCAGAGGTTTCCACGAAGAAAAGGTCACTCACTCTCATGAGTTTGGGTCAGTTGTTTGCATCATTTTCACATGCTACTTAGTCTACCAAGCAATGTCTTGTTTGCCAGTTGAAATAAGCAAACTAAAACAAATACTAAAATAAATCTCTCTTTTCCGTTGAGCGCATTTTTGTTCGGAAAAATTCCTGGGGACGACCGGTCGGTCGGTCGAAATCGTACACACGTGTCGTTCTCTCATTGGTCAGTAGTCACGAAATCCACGGACGGATCCGAACAGTTGGAGGACGATGCAGTTCATGCGTCGGTCTTCCGGTGCTGTATGTAAGGCCGAGCTCTTTTGATTATTGTTAAGGATACAGAAAACTTCCAATAACAAATGACAATAATATTAACATACATTTTCAGTGAATCCGACACATTAAAATAGACACATCGCGTACTTCAAGAAATTAAACTCTCAATTGTTTCCCCTAATTTTTCCCCTATGGAAACAATCTTTTAAACAAACGAGTTTATTTCCTACAATTCTAACGCCGAGAAATTAAATCAAACACATAAACATCAACAAAAAATAAGAACCGCAATAAACTAACCAATCAAAAATGGAGAGCAAGCTACAATGAAGAGAGATCAGATTGTATGATTATAGTTGACGTATTTACTTGATTTGAAAGTATAGAATATCAAGTTGCAAAACTATAAAAGTTGAGAATATTTAGTTGTAATTAAACTTTTTTTTTTCTTTTTTTTATTGTGGGCGTGGATGATCATATTTTTAATATATAATTTTGTACTAACGCGATTTTTCTGATGTCAGATTAGCTGATCTATTCAAAAGTTTGGTCTATGTTAGCCGATAATGTATATTGCTAATGTTAGCCGATATTGTATTTTGGCGATCTTTGTATCCATTCAAGAACTATAAAGAATTTCAGTAAATTTATATCTATATAGAAAATGGATTGTAGAAATTTAAATTTTATATTAAACTTTTTTGGGAATTTTTGTGAGATACACAGATCACATTGTCGTAAGGACCTATTTGATAACTCGAAAATGGGATAGAAAGCAATGTTTTAAAAATCGGACTGATGATTGAACCGAAATTTTTTGGTACTAGTCTTATCAGGATTCGACCGGAATTCAAATAGGCCATTTACGAGAACCAAATTATTTGAGACATGTAAGATATCCACATTTACTTGTTGGTTTGGTTTTGTTCTGAGTATTCGGTTTTGTTTGATTTTACAACTATAAGGGTCTTTCAAAACCAAATCAAGAATCAAATAGTCAAAACCTCACATGATTAACTTTTTTGAATTTTTTTTTTACGAAACATAATTGGTCGATTCAATTGTGTACCAGTTCACCGATTAAACCCAGATTTTGAAAAATCGTCTATTATTTAAAAAATAGATTATTTATGTTAACTATCCCTATATTTTATGTTTATTACACGATGTACCTCTAATTTGAAACAAATTATACGGGATATTCCTCTCCTTTAAAAAAAAAAAAAACATAGCAGTAGTTAGTGTTATAACTTTTGATAGAAAATATAAAATATATGGATAGTCCGTGTAGTTAATGTCAAAATAGTAATATTTTGTATAATAAATATAAAATATAAAAATAATTAAAATAAATAATAGTAAAAAAATTTGGTTCAAGTCAGATCGGACCAAATTTTTTTTTGGTAATGGTCCAACCGTCGGTCGGATCCGATTCTAACAACACTGATAGAAAAGTGCAAAATCTTGAAAACTAAAGGAGCTTTTCAAATTTTATTGTTTGGTTTAACTTGGTGTGAGCGAGTGTGTGACGCAAGAAGGAGTGATGTGATGTGATGTGTGAAAGACCGAGAATTAATTCTTTGGGCGATTGTCATTTTGCTAACTATGGAGCCACTAACGATAAGGTTACTTACTCGTGTTGGAGGTAAAAGCCAAGTTAGTCCCACATCACTGATAATAATGTCTTCCGTAGTCACACCATGTGAAACCAGACCTCCTCTATTTGTCCCCTTCCCCTTGCTTGCTTTTGCTTTCGTCTACCAAATTAGTCTACTCTAATAAGTAAAATAGTTAAAGACTTAATTGTCCAAATGTTGCACAAGCAATATAGTTGTTATGGTTTTAGTGATCCATTTTTTTTATTATATTAATTTGATACATAAGTCTTGTATTTTAGTTTAAATATTGTCAGAACTATATTTTATTAGTGTTTTTGGATATAAAAAAATTAAATACGTGATGGTCACGTGTCTTATTTTTAGGATTATTTTTATCATGACGAACCAATACGTCAACTATAATTGATTGTAGGAGCGTCATATTGTATTCGACAAAAGCTATTTGTTTATGTAGAAATTCTTTGAACACCAAAATTCTTCTGAAAACGATAGTCCAAAAATAAAAACTTGGCAAAAAACCATAAAAAAAAAAATATGACATGTGATCATTACATGTCCATTTTTATCGATTTTAATTCAAAAATACCAACGGAATCTAGTTTAGACACACTTTAAACAAAAATACAAAACTCATGTACCAAATTAACAAAACAAAACAAAAAAACCGATCACACGAAAACCACTATATTTCTCTGACACCGTTTGAATAATTAACTCAAATTTATAGTTATGTAAGACACCCAAAACAGTATTTTTTTTTAGCACATACAAGCTATGTTATTTGATAAGTTATAAAAAAAGTCCTAGAATTTATAGCCTCCATATATTTATTACTAATTTGAAATCTTTATTTTTAGATTTAGACTTTTATATTAGTTTTAGAAATTGCAGTAACATGTAAAAAAAAAAAAAAAAAAATTTAGTTATTAAAAATAGCAATTTTTCATATTTGTACAGGGATGTCAGAAACAGTCCCCACACAAAAATACATATTTTCTAAGCTTATTAAAGGTGTAGAATTTGTAGATATGAAAAAGAGCTCTCTATTTTTTTTTTTTTTTTGCCTTAATGATGATGGTTTTAGAAATTGTAAGGGCCCATTATTAGACTAAGTGTCTGTTTGGTTTACGGTAATATAATTATAATGGAATCGAATAAAAAAATAGTTCGAATAAAAAAAATATAGTTTATTACGATTTTTTCATTCGACTCCATTACAATTACATTGTAGTGAACCAAACGGACCCGAAGATTTACGACACTTTGTGTTGGTGTTGTTTTCTTTAGACTAAGAAAAATAGTCCCACATTGGCTACACCACCAAGTAAGTATCTCAATATAATACTTTGTATGAGTTGAGGTGTGCACGTGGGGTGTGGTGGGACACATGAGTGCCATGTGGAGGTATTTTATTAGGAGAAAAATTGATTAACTCCTCAATAAAAGCATTTATGTTTTTTGTCATGCTCTTGAAATTTATTCCATAGGAGCTAAGTCCCCGATTCGGACTCGGTGTCACGCCCCAGTCCCAAAATACTGAGGGACTAGCAACGTGGCAATGGCCAGCAGCACACACTAATGGGCAAACCCAATTTAATGGACCCATCAAGGTGTACTTAAGCTGTAATACAATAATATGGGCAATGGTACTAATCTCATCGACAGAAATAAATACAATCAATATCAGAAATATAAAAGCAATATCAAGTCTCAATAAAGTATCTCGGGGAACAACCCGAGAATAAGTTTGTTACAGCATTTCAATAGACAGGAAATAAAGTAACTAGAAACAGAAATAACTGAGTATGTAAAGCCAATACTCAGGAGAAATCCTCTGGCACGACCTCGTCCTCGGGTTCTGGTACTGCTCCAATGTCTGCTCATGTCCCGTATATCTCGGGATAGATCTTCTCAGCTATACCTGGGGACATAATCCGGATCCAGGTCCTCAGGGGACATAGCAAGGTACAAGAATATCTCAAGCCAAAATAAATGCAGTGCAATAATAAATGAATCAATAGGGTAAACTATGTAACCAGCTATGTGATATGCAAGTGAGAGTATCACTAGAACTCAGGCTGAGACAACTACAAGCTCTGTGTCGGGGAGCCGGTAGCAGTGATATCATGTAGGAGCCTAGCTCGGCGTGGCTACGGCACCGTAATAATATAATTAACCTGTAGCCTGTGTGTCTCTCCCCGCCCAATGTAATCACACGTCTCATGTCCATGACACGCAAGATCATGACCTCTAGCTGATGCAACGAGTCATAATGATAGCCAAGTATATGTATAAAGTCTATGTCACAAGTCCTGTAGCCTATACAGAATCACCATGAATAACCCAGAAGATTCTGTCACATGAATAGTGTCAAGTGTCATATGGTATGACTTACTTGATAATGCAAGCACGAAGATATATATGGTCGCGATATCAATATCTAGTGACGTTACACGACTCCGCGTACGGCGTCGACACCCGAATATTATTCGGACATTAAGCAACGTCTCACGGTCCTGGGTTGACTATGTGCATCACAAAAGTATATATATATATGAATAACTCAAGAAACAATATCAGATAACTACTGCAAGTTTGGCAAGGTACACTTGTCTGGTGTTTGGTTTCCAACTGTTGCTCTGGTATCAGCGGGATCTGCAAGTATTCCTCTGGTTGCTGAAATAAATATTACCATCATATTCAGAAGACATCAAATAGCTAAAATTGCCTGTCCATAAGTCCAATTTGGACCCAGGGGTAAATTGACAGTTTTCGGTCAAAGTGGGATCCACATGTGGCCCACTTCGCATCGAAAAACGTGCCAGAGACAATGTTCTCCAAATTCGTCAAACATAGTGACGACAAGTCCAGAACGACGATACGAACCCAACGGAATATCCAGAACTGAATTCTGATGAGCCGATCACAAAATCGCCCATCAAGTGGAGCCGTAGGGCCCACGATACGGGATTTTGTCAACTTTCTCAGAATCGAACCAAACTTGGGTCACAGGACCAAAAAAATGCTACGAGTCTGATGACGCAAGTTTCGTTTCGAAACAACGAGCACACACGAAGTTACAATAAGTTTCAGAACGGGGCCGATACGGGCGTTGTCGACGGATACGCGTTGATTTCGGTGTGTACGAACATCCAAATTAACTTCCGCGAAATTCCACACGTCCGTATTAACGGCGTGCACCTTTTGGTGAAGTTCATACACGACCAAGTTGCCTTGTTTAGATGGGCGCACCCAGTTCCGAGAAAATCAGGGTTTTAATTAACCAAGTTTTTGGCCATTTTCACCCGCGAATAAAACACAACATACAACACCAAAAAATTAAAAAAATAGGATTTTAAAACTAGGTCATACGGTCTAAATTATTGTTCAAGTGGACTTTGAAAACAGTTAACAGGTTGCACGTAAAACGGTCGTGAACTTGCGAGTTTGGGACAAATTCTGAATTTTTAGAATTTGTGTTTATTTTCCTGTTTTTGCGTCGGTGTTTGCGACCGACACAGGATGCGATACCCCGAACGAGTTGTACGGGGTTTTGAGAGGGTCACGCAGTCTTCGCACAGGATTTTACAGAATGGAAAATGGGTCAATACACAGGAAGTTACACGAGCGTGAAGACAGGTACCTTACTGCTGATTTCTGCTGAAGCGATTGGTGGCGGCGCGGTGGGGCACGGCGGCGGCTGCGGCGACATTTACTGAGGCTGCTGCGGCTGCTGGTGGTTAGCGGGGGTCGTCGTGGTCGTGGGGTCGTCGGCGCCGAGGGGATGGCGGTGGTCGTCGCCTGAGTTCGTCGAGTGCGGTCGGAGTCTGGCGGTGGTGGCTGCGGTGTAGGGGACAACGGGGGGATTTATTGTCACGCCCCAGTCCCAAAATGTCAGGAACTAGGCCACGTGTCATTGGCCAGCTGACACGTTACTAAGAGTTTAATCCATGTTAATGGACCCAAAGGAACGTGCTACGCTGTCCTAAAATACTATAAGTCTAATACAGGTAAAAATCTATCTCATCCACAACAAAATGTCAGGAAATAAGTGCTGATATATATAAAAACTGAGTCTGATAAAGTACACAACTGATGGAAACAAACCCAAAATAAAAGCTAATAATAGCGCAAAAAAATAAGATAGACTAAGTAGCGTCTATCTGAAAACAGCTCCATCTCCCGATGGGCAAGCCTCTAGGGTCAGGCATACTCTGAGGGTGTCTCCTCTAGCTCCTCCTCGGTAGCACATCTAGCCTCCTGATCGGGACCGTACACAGTGGGGTAGAAGGTCTCGTCTAGATCTGGCAGGGAACCAAGCCCTCAGTGGGACGTAACAAGATACAGAAAATGATATGCCATGTAATGTAAATACTGAATAAATAAAATAAACACAGGGTGCTAACCATCTAAGTGAAATGCAAGTAAAGACCTTGTAGTACGCATGGGAATGTGTCGGCTAGACATATGCTGACGTAATTCACCAATCGTGGTGACTGGCTAGTATATGTGTCATATGCCCCCTGACTCAAGGGCACTCTGCAATCGACCATCATGGTACGAAGGTATAAAAATAATTAAGGAGGGGGTGTCCCATACGTCTACTAGTTATCTTTCCCATCCCAATGTAACTAAATGTCAAGTCGTACTTTTTCTGATTTATGCTAATCCGTGATGCGGGTCACACGTACTGGTAGCTAATCAAATACGCAGCTCGCATCCCAATATGTATTGCAACCATGTCACGTGTTCCCGTGATAGGGTCTAGGAAGATATTAGGATATCCTCATAATTGTTGGTGAGTCTATAAGACTAAGTTAATTATACTAATTGTCAACGTATCAGTTGACTGTACCTGAGGCAGTCTTAGGTACTCATAGTTATATAAAATTCAGAAACAAGAGCATATAACAATATTTGAATTTAAACAGTAAATTTGGCAAGGTATACTTGCCTACTCCCTGATAGTGTTGGAAACCTGTTCTCAAATTCAAGTTTGAGGGTGCTGGTGACAAGGGGTCACTAACTGTGCTGGAGATAGTTTCTGTTAAAACATACAGGGTTCGTGAATATCATGGGTATAATATAAAAGTATATATATACATATATATAGGATACACATATATATATAGAGTATATATATACATATAGATATAGTATATAATATATATTATATATTATATATATAGATAATGTATATATATTCATAGATATATATATATATATAAATGAACAGACAGTGCAGAAATATAAATATATAGATATACTGTACTATCCAGTATAGTATTATATAGTATCTATATATCATATATATATATATATATATATATATATATATATATATATATATATATATATATATATATATATATATATATATATATACATACATATATACATATATACATATATAATGAAAAGGAAATGACAGTGCTGGAAATGTAAATACGTATATTAATACTGTATTATCCAGTATAATATAGTATATAGATAATATATATATATATATATATATATATATATATATATATATATATATATATATATATATATATATATATATATATATATATA